>CAVNYN010283057.1:0-30634 GCA_963692815.1 Nyctanthes arbor-tristis | reverse complement strand
CCCCCCCCCCCCCCCCCCCCCGCCCCCCCCCCCCAGTGTGTGGTGTTGAGGTGGCAGCGGGCCTCTTGTGCCAATTAGGACTCCACCTCAACCATTCCTCTCAAGTGTGATGTTACCTCTTGCTAGAAAAACTCTGGGAGAGTGTACTCTCTCAAAGGGGAGAGTACTACTCTCCCTAGAATTTTGATAAAAATGAAGTTTGGATTCCTACCTCCATAATAAAAATTTGCACTTTGCACCACGAGAAAGAAATTCTAGAATTACGTGTGCTTGTGCTTTTTCCCAACTCTTGAATTATATTTTTATGTAAACAGTGCTGCAACAAAAATCCAAAAAAAGCTTACCTTTAGGGCTGTCCGAGAACAAATGCAGGTGTGGAGGCGTCCTTGGAGGTCCTTCCTTACCGTCCGTTCAGCTTCACCAGTCTGTCTTGCCGGAATTGGGCACTCGGTAGATAGAGAGAGGGGGGAGCCCGAGCGAGAAAGGAATATTTTTGGGAGTCACCGGTGGGTTCTCAGGCGGCATCCGGTGGTCTGCATTTGCCGGAGACAGGTGGAGAGAGGAGGGTGGATCGGGGGGGGGACGGTGGGTTCTGATTTGGGGGCTAGGTTACGCGACTTTAGAATGCTGAATTTGAACCCTTTTTTTTTAAATTCCCACTCAGCTGCCACGTCACCCGCCACATTGGAGTGAACATCACTCGTTGTATGCGTTCCACAGTCCAGGCTAGGCAGAAAGCCAAGGATCACCAGCCCAGATACACTTCTACATGGTCGGGCCAATTAGACCCGAAAAAGTGCACCGGATCTGCCGCATAGCATAAATTGATCCCAAGGAACCTGTAACGATAAAGAAGCCGGAGAAGAAAACATAATTGTGACAACACTCGTACACCACACCTTTTCTGTTTATATATTATTTATTATGTTATGAAATGAATGGGATTACTGGCTGCCCACACATGATCGCACATCAAGATCGGAAGTTTCTACAATATATATGTAATAATAATCATATTATTATATAAATAAAAGTCGGATGATTTTACACTCCATTTTGCCATTTGGTCTTTTTCTCAGCATCTTGTAGCAATACATATGCAACACTAGACGATCAGCAAAACCTCAAGCAAGCTTCTAGCTCTTTCTCGTCATCGCAGTTATATCCAAGCAAGTATGCTCGAGCTGTATACAAAAATGCCATCAGCTAACAGAATAATAAGCTTGTAAAGAGATACAGTTCTAGAGATGGCACAAGATTCATACCAAAACGACCAGATCCCATAAACGGTTCTGCTTCATCTGTAATGCCACCTTGCTGCTGTTCCTAAATTTTCCAACCCCAAAAAGCATACATCAGATTCAAATATTATACTAGGAGAATGGAGATTTCTGTGTTGCCTACAATGCAGGGTAATCTTCTAAGGGAGGTCTAATCGTTATCCAGTCAAATCATCAGATGAAAAATATTCATAACAAACAGAAATTATCAAATTCTTTGATACGGAACCCTTTGTTTACCTTGCCTAGCTCATTTCTTTCTTTTCTTTTCTTTTCTTTTCTTTTCTTCTCTTTTTTTTTTTAAATCATATTCAGTTTAAGTACTGTAATTATTTAATTTGCATTCTTCTAATAGTATAATATTAAATACAATTTCCCATTGATGTATGTAAATCATGATGTGTTTCCTTGTAATGCATTTTCTAAGTTTGAGAAAGTGGTCACGAAGGAGAGTGGTTGTTTAATAAGATAGCAATGGCGAGATAGGAATCTTACACCCTATACATGCAAAATGACTAGGAAGCCTAGTGCAGAAGGACAATGTCTTACAGCATCTGGTTCGGTTTCATCGGGTGATAGCATTCTGTCAAAACAGCGTCCAGAAATGGTGCATACTAGAAGCTCATTTGTGGGATCTGCAATTACTTCCCTGCATGTGTCATCACAGACTGCATAACACAAGGAAAACCAACAAGCATCAAAACCCACCGTTAAGTATCTAGGAATTTGCATCCTTACAAAACTATATTTCATTCAAATACGATTTGTCACTCCTTCACATTTCCTTAAAACAAAAGATCACATATTACCATGAACATGCCCGGTCTTCTCACAAACAAATACATCACCAATTTGATAGTAAGTGCAACTTTCCCCAGAGCAAGCATGATCTGTTACCACCGTGTCAGCCAGGCCTCGGCTACTCTTCCACATGGAGACTTGATCGGCAAGTGTTCTATCAAGAATTATGCGGTCATCATTCACCTGAACAACAGATAGTAGGTAAGGTAAGAAACAATAAGTAGCACACAAAAACTAGTATTGACACGGGCTGGACTCGAAAATATTTATGTTAGTATAGAATCTCCATTCTCCAATCTGCTTTCCTAATGCTTTTTTCCCCATGTTGCAAATTCAATGAATGTCAGGACATTGGTAAAGAGCCATGTCCGTCAGCATACCACATGTTTCCAGAAACGATAGAACTTTTAGGGACTCCAGAAAAGGGTTCACGGTAATACCAATTACCAAGGATTATTGATTGTTCTTTAATTATTTCAAAGACATGACAGGATTAGTAAAAGATATATATAAAAAAAGGTACAGAGACTTGTGATTTCATCTGCTGTATCTGAACTTAGTTTAGACAACCTTCCAGAGATATACAACAAGTGCATTTGTCAAAAAATCCACAATTAGTTGTGACATCATAATTACATGCAACATTGATTGTGTTTACCTGAGAAGGGAGAGGTGCTTGGCTTCTCTTTGCCACTTGCATTTGGATGTAATATTCTTTAAACTCAGGAGGGCAACCCCTCACAAACTCTGCCAAGTCTTCTTCATCACGCTGCAGGACAGAGCACAACAAGCAGGATAAAATTCATTCTAGTTACCACTCACAAAGTTGGAACAATTCCTTAACCACTATAAATATTTGAGAACTTCAAGAGAAATGAATGGTAGAAGTAATTCATTGTACATACTCTAACCCCTCCATTCCCTCCACCCCCATTCTCCTCCTCACTTCCCAAGTATAAACAAACAAAATAGATAAACATGAACACAGCCCATACCCCTAATTGTTAGGATACTGAAACAAGGAGGAAGAACATGAAATTTGTAATTTTGACATCCCAAAACAAGAAGTATTCATCGGCACTCCCATTATGAAAGATTTAAATGACACACATAATTATTTATCACAAAGATTTTGAGATACAGTTGTAAATAAATGATGAAATTCAAATGACTACCTAATTTACCTGAATGTAGAGCTTCTTCCAAGGACATTCCCGTGGCTTTTTTGGAGGCAGCAGACCCCATCGCATGCAATATCTACATAATATTCTAATCATATTCCTTTCTCTAATAGAGTGCACAGAGTAGTCATATAATATTCATTATACGCATATCATTTTTAATACACCACATGTTAAACATATAATCAAGTTGGCAATGATTCCCAAAAGTGGGGCCCCAAACCAATGGGGGTGGGAGTACCACCACTATGTAACAGAGGAAATTTGCAAGTACTTCACATAAATGGCCTTTACTTTTGCAAACATTTGATTGATCCCAGATAGAAAAATATGAATATACCTCACCCGTGAGCTTTACCTCCTAGAATGGAATTTATTGAGAAAGCTAATGCCTAGTGAAAAGTCCTATTTATTCCTGAGATTCACATGTCACAAGCAATGCCTAAACTCTAGCAACATGCAATAACAATTATCTCCACAAAAAACAATTATCTCCACAAAATTGAGCTGTGTTCTGCGGAACATACTCCAGAATTCCAATTTAAACCTACACCATTCCTGTTAATGCATAAAACGTGCTACATTACAGGCTACAGCTGATTCAAGCCTTCATTCACCATGTTCAGTAAAGCTTTAAAATATTTAAAAAAAGGCTTGTTACGATGACCAATTACCATTTTTGTTGCTCAATAAATTCACTGTATATCCCATGGAATCTACATGACTCATACTTTACCTGCTTGCAACAAGAGCGAATTCTCACCAATGCCAAACAAGCACTTGAACTTCTTATGAGAACATTTTTGTTAAATAAATGATAGCAATTCAATGTGAGAGATGATGACAATATCATTGCACATCTTCAACACCAAGAGCCAAAAACAAGATGGAGAATTTGAAAAATAAGATTTTTAATAGCAATAGCAATAAAATCATGTGCATGCAACCAGAGCAAAGCATCAGCTATAAGAGGGGGTCTATTGGGAATATGAGTTTACTCACAGGCGACGCCACAGAGACTCATCTGCAGCGGCATAATTTAGGAATCTACAAACTAATGAGCAAGCAATAAGATCCTGTTACAATTGGAATAGAACAATGAACTCAGAATTAGTATTATGTGCAAAAATCAATACAGATTCTAAATAGCATGAAAATGCAAATTTAAAAAAAAAATAAAAAAATAAAAAAATAAAGTAAATCTTGAAACCTCAGATGAGAGATATTTGAGGATATGATGGAACAATTCAGGAGGAATTTTACTACAAACCCCAGTTTCAATCATCCTGGATACCAGTCTCCTTTCACTTCTCTCCTTGCCATTATCGTTACCCTTGTCTTTGATGATCTCACTATTCTTCAAAGGCGACAAGGCTGTTTCAGCTTCAGCTTCCAACTCTACAGATGTTGATGACGAAGATGATTTTAAGGCCCTCGATAATTCTTCGTCGCTAATTTCACCTTCATCAACTCTGACTCTCTTTGCTTCTTGTTCTGTCTTCTCTTCCTCTTCACTAAGCACGTCCTCTTCAACACGCAATCTCTTCCCTTCTCTCTTTTTTTCCTCTGCTTTATTGTCATCTTGCTCACATGTCTCCTCCTCTGTCTTCAACTCTTCCTGTAATAGATTATGCAAGACGCCTCAGTAATGGTCAAACGGACACAGACATGACACAGACATGTTTATATCATACACTGATACACCAATCCGAAACATTAATGTATACTTGATGTAGCAATGCATAGATGCCCTCCAAAAGGCAAACATGAAGCTAACAACATTTTGAAACACGTCAAGCACAGATCCTCCCTGGAAATATGCCCAGCATTACTTAGAATAGATTTATATTGAACATTAGAAATCCTTACTGGTAACATCTCCTATTGATGTCACACACTTAAAAAATTTTTTGCCTCTTCTTTTTCTTTTTTCAAGAGTCAACATACTGTAAAACAATTAAATTTTAACTGATGAAACAGTGTTATCAACATCCACAAACCCATGAGGAATGTATATCTCATCTTTAAGATCCTAAAATCAAGAATATATATCAGACACGATAAAAGAAAATACTTGTCCTAGAAAGCATGAATTTTACTTTTGCCCGGAGCCTGTACGTGTCTATTTTCTGGTGCTTGTGTTTAAGTCAAATAAACATAACAGATGCAATTTATTCGATTAAATGAAAGCATGCTCCATAAAGAAAAAGAAAAAAAAAAATACTTTCATGAAATTGAAAGGGAAAAAATACAAATCAATTCCACACAATACTGGAAACATAAATCCAATTCTTTTATGAAATGAAATAAGCAAAACATAAAAATTATGGGGCAAATTGCAAAAACATGTATATAGCTCTAAATAGAACATCGAAATAGTGTCCTTTACAGCAAACCCAAGATCGTATAAGAGACATATTGACCTGATCGGAGAATTCGGAGAGGACCTCAGATTCCAGGAACTGAGCGAGAACTTCATCCTCGTCATCAGAAACCATAACAAGCACAGAATTTCCCCAGAAAATCAATCAACCAAAAGAATATGCATACGCAGGCCTGTGTTGGCGTTGCCCGGGAGGAACGGCCACCGGAAATTCAAGGTGGGAGCGTCGGCAAATCTGGACCGTTGATTTATTGAGGGTGGGGGAAAGAGACGGGATGAGATGAGGAGAGAGAATTGTAGCGAGATTCGCGTGGGGGTTCGGCATCGTGACGAGAACGTCGGGTCGTAGATTCGGGTCACAAATTGGGCCGGATAGGGAACCCGATGAGTTCGATTTTTCCGAGAAGGGAGCTGAAATGTCTATGCTGGGTTAATGAGGTGTGCGTTTGCACGTGGCATTACAAACAGAGATCGCCCTTCTGACTCCGATTTTCCTATAAGGCCAAAGTGGGCTCCATGTCACGGAATTAAAAATGACACGAGTAAAATTATATAGGCTGTACATGTGATTTCACACATGTCATTTCTCATATTTCACACATGCTATTTGTACATATATATCATGTATAAAATTTATACACACTACTAAATTACCCTTTTAAATTATCATTTTAGGAGAATAAGATACTCATTAAAGACTTGTTGGATATACATATACTATAACTTGTCCAAGACTCTCGAGTCTCGACATCACTCAATCATTTCAAACATTTGGTTCGTTTACAGAAAATTCTAGACGTGACTGATGTATTCAAGCAATACAATGTGGATACAAGACATGAAACAACGATGCTCTCACTAAAGACTCATACTTGACTAAAACATTAAAATACAACGAAAACATAACTTTGTATATGAGTATTTTAATCCCATGAACTATGATATCCTACGCCTGCTAAATACCTTCCAAAATCTGCTTGTTTTGAGCTATCCAAACATGGTGTACCACACTTGCAAGTACAATATGCTTTGCTTTACTTGACCAAGTTGTACCACGAGCTTCCTTTTTAATCCATTTCAAGGCATTGGCAATAGTAGAGATGAATCTTGTCATGCCTAGCCAAACTCTTTTGCAGTGAATTCAACCCAAGACTACATACTATTGAGTTATGCTAAAGCAACTAAAGCGAATTTGTACCGCTGCAGTTTGAATACAAGGGTGGAGTGGAATAATTTATTGTTAACATTTTTTGTGCAGGTACAGCTGAATAAAAGTCAGTTGAAGAAATTTCTTATAACTTTTGCCTATGTGCCTTTTGTGCCCAGCCTACCTGCTAGTGATAAATATCAAATATATCCCAGAGTGGCCTCAGACCACGAACATAGTGTGTATCTGTTATCAACCCCAGAGCAAGACTTGATCCTAGAAAACCCACAGAACTCGAGAGGCACATCATCTGACCGAGGCTTCCATTCCATAGGACGTAAATCTCAAACATAGCCAGCTGACAGAACCCCTTCACATCTCTATTTCATCTTCAAAAGATGCATAATTGAAGATAGACCATGCATCACATTTTCATAATCAAGAATCCTAAAGCAGGTGACACGGGAAAGAATAGGGATGGAAGTGACATACAAAAGACATCACTACATGGAATATCATCTACAAGGATCTACGTAAACTTAAAAACAAAAGCCTATCCTTGTCATCCTTAAGCAGCCTTCGGAAAGTGGTTGGATAGTAGTTTCGCAATTCCCTGAAAATCAACCTTGTCCTTGCCATCAAAAATGGTCTTCAACGTGTCATCACAGTAAATCTCTCTCTTATTGGTGGGGTTCTGCAAAATGACGTTGAGATTATGACTCCAGTCAAATAATTGCGGCAGAAAACCAGAGTAGGCAATTTAGAGCAGAAGGAAAAGAAATGGTAGCATAATTAATATTCACAGAAATTTTGACACCTTCCAAATACAATATATTATTCACCCCACCCCCACACCCCGACCCCCCCAAAAAAAAATGTTAAAGAACTGTGGCTAAATATGGGCATATAGTAAAGGGCTTACATGCAGCTGCAGCATAAGAAATCATCAGAGGGGTGTTTGATTCTCATTATAGTGAACAAATTATAATGTGATAGAATAAGTTGTGGAGATTTAGTTTGTGTCAAAGATGTGCGGTTATAATTGAGTAATTAAGAAATCAAGTGGAGAAAATTATAATGAGAAAGGCAAAACAAAAATCAAACGCCCCTTTAGTTAATCAAGTCACTTCAAAATTTCAAAAATCAAGTTAAGTGTTAAGAAAACACCCAATAGATTTTTCCAAACCAAAATCATTTTTCCAGGACCAAGATATGAGCTCATCAAAACAAGTCATCAGTTAGTTTTTTTTTTTTTTTTTCTGTTAACTGAATACTATACAATTGAAATTACAATGTACAGCCATATCCCAAGAAACTAATAAACAAAGGAAACATTTAGACATGTGTGGACATGTTCTTCAACATTGTATCAAGGTGTTTCATAATATTGTACATTGTCATACCAATAAGGCACAAGGACATCCATTACAAATTTGTAACGCATGTATCTTATAACCTTCCAGAATTTTCTTGTGAGCGTCAATCTGAATGCCAGACATGTCAAAATACAGAGTAGTAGTACTCTAGACTGCAGATTGTGTTGCATTATGGCCATAGAGCGTGTTTGGACACACTTGTGCACACATCCATGTACTGATCCTCAAGGAGCAGGTTATAGATGCACGACTAGTGGAAGCAACCAAGAATATTTAATCAATGCTCATCAACCCCATAAGCATCAAAAGTTTATTACTAGATAATACTCAATCATCATGCTAATATGCAATTAGTGTCTCAAGTATTCAAGTACATAGAAAACATCCATAAACATATTCATCCAATTAGTTGAAATCACCATGTCGCAGTCAATTAATTCAGGTTTTATTTGTCTATATGTGTATCATATTACCGTATCATGCCACGTCAATTTTAAGCACAAAGATACCAAGTTGCAGATTCTGAGGTACACCATAGAATAGTAAAATGCATCATCACCACACTGATTAAGTATCCACGACATTGCAGTAAGTACAAAACACTGCAAAACAGAAAACTTTTATTATACACCTTTAAATGGGTGGGTGTACAATAAGATTCTTGCTACCAAACAAGTTTCATTTCAGGGCAAAAGCCCGGTCAGTTTTGATCCTATCAATGTAGGGTTCAATCCCTCAAGAACAGAGCACAACATTACTGCATACCACATAAAAACCAGTTTACCACCATGATCCTACTACGATGTCCAAAGAACGAGATCGAAAAACCCGGAGCGCATAAAACAGATAATAAAACAAGTAATAAACTGTAAGTAAATGTAAAAGGCGGCGATGTGGACCTGAAGGTTATGTACTTTGACATACTCCCAGATTTTCTTGACAGCACCAGAGCGCGAGGCTTCGGGGGAACCAAGGAACTTCGCAAGGGCAGGAGAGACGTTCTGAACCTTGAGTATACCGGCGTTGCTAGATTTAGCCTTTGGAGCGGTAGTGATTGTGGCCGCTTTTGCAGCGGACTTGGCCGCAGCCATCAGAGCTCTGGAATTTTTTGCAAAAACGCTAGGTGACGCCATGATTCCTGGTAGAATCTGAGAGTTCAGTTCAGCAGTAAGACCCTAGAGAGGGAAAAATGTCCCCTGGGTAGCGGGCACTGAAGTGAGCGGTCTCTACCTATATTTTGGTTGGGAAGGAAATTATAGACGCCAGTCGCTAGGGAGGGTTTGATTTTGAGAAATTGTACAATTTATAAAGCCGAAAGTACAACTTGCACGTGATGCTAAAATTTTGGGTCTTCTTGGGCCCCAAAAAAGTAAAAGGTCTAATGCAATCCCGTCACTGAAAATTGGCTACTTCGCTTAATAATAATCTCTCTACTAACTTGACTGTCTTTTTTCAGCTCTTGTTAAAACCAAACTAGGTTTATTTTTTCTAACCAAGCCCTGGATTCCTTATGGAACCAATGAGCCAATGAGGTGCTTGCACCCAATTAAAGTGTAAATACCTTATTGGCTTTTGGGCTCCTTAAGGAACCTAGGGCTGAGTTCCTTAGAAGTGCTCAAACTAGGTTTGGCAGAGTGGTTAAGAAAAGAAACTGCACGACACAAATTAATGCTTACTATCCCTAACAGAAATTGGTCAAATTAATTATATTTCGTGAAATCCATAGAATGAAAGTTGAGATACATGACATCAACTCTGGTCGGGCTCCTAAGATTCACCATTCAAATTAGCATTTTTCTTCAATTTCCTTGACTCCTATGGAATATTATAGGATACTTCTCGAGACTGATGAAGTAGAGATGTATCAGTGATGCCGTCGATGACGGTGGTGGTGGTAGTGTCGATGGCAGTGTCCACTTGGATGCTGCTCAGCTGAGTCTGGCTCCTCAGAAGAGCGGCGACGCGTGCATCTCCTACTACTCTTCTGATACCTACCCTCGTCTGAACTTTCTAATGAACTCGACTCAGAATGTTTTTGTTTGCTTCTCCTCTTCTGATATCGTTCCTCATCTGAACTCTCTGAAGAACTCAACTCAGAATGTTTTTGTCTGCTTCTCTTCTGATATCTACCCTCATCATCTGAACCATCTGATGAACTCAACTCAGAATGTTTTTGTCTGCTTCTCTTGTGGTTCTTTTTCTTGGATTTATTCCGCTTATCAGCACCAGAAGATGATCTACCTTCTCGATGATCGCTCAATTCGGGACTAGATAGCGATGATCTTCTGTGCTTGCTCCTGCCTTTCTTCTTCTTGGGCTTCATTGAAGAAAAGTTGGTCAGCAACTCAGGCAGATTGTTCCCACCCAGGAATCCTGCTCATCAGATGGAAAAGGACAACTAAATTCACATCAAATGTCAAAGCATTAATAATTCCCTCCACTAACAAAGTAGACAGAACTTTAACCTCCATATTCATCGAAAATGTCTTCCGCAACTATTTGCTGATTCGGGTCATCAGAATTGAACCCACCACGAGGAGGGCTCATTCCTGGTTTCTGTTTCAACTCCCACTTCAAAGGCTGCAGAAGAAGTTAAAAGGATCAGAAAGATAGAAAGCATCCAGAACAAGGTCAATTGTCCAGGCTGAAAATAGTCCATGAAATTGAGGTGATGTCCTCAATTTGTTTCCCTTCCAAAGCCTACTTTGATATCTGGTGTATTGGTAACTCAATGTAAACTGATAGAAACCCCAGCCAAAACATTCAGTTAGTTATATCAATCTGAAACCATATCCTGAGTTAGAATAATGACTTGGCCATATGTCCTCTCATCTCATAATGCCCAGTGAATGATTTACCTAGATTCTTTTATTTTTATTTTGCTGCTCCATAGATTTCCTTCAAGTTACATACAGGTTTCCTTAATAAGGCACATGTCCAGTGCATAGGCATTTGAATTTAGGTATCGTCATACAGACAAAATGTTACTCGAGATATCTTCAATTTTAAAAAATAATTTGATGACTTATGCAACTTTGATGTATACTGCATAACTGATTGATGTGTTCTGAGATCTCCTTATTCACCACATCATTCAAGGTCCATGCATTTGTAAAATAAGTTGGATACATCCCTAAATTAAACAATTAAAGGACTCAGAGTCGGTGAAAATACATATATACGTGCGTCATAACTAAACAACTAAAGTCGAATACTTTTTCAGATGATTACCTCACTAGGATTGGTTTGAGCCAGGATAGCAGTCAAAGGATCATCTCTTTTCAACCGATTCTCCTCGTTGGGCATTATAGCATCTTTCAATGGACATTCACGATCACCACTTTGGTGACCATAATTTCCGCATCTAAGACATTTCACATTTCTTATCTCGATTCCGAATGGTTTCACCCTGGCAGGAGCACCAGTTTCTAACCTGGAAAATGACTATTTTTTAATTATTTCCAGCAGCAAATACATGTACCGGGATCATTGAAAAACCTAACAAAAGACACCGTGTTGCACAAACAGTCAATTTGGCATCCCCGAAATGACCTCACATTTGCAACACCAGAAACCTAAACAGCTCAAAATAAATAAATAAACAAGTACGACGGAACACATTTAAAAGACAGATACTTCACATTTAACAACATAATAACAAGGGGAGAAAATGAAAAAAGGAAGAAGGAAAAGAATCCACATTTATTAGACATTCAGTAAGGCATACACTGCTATGAGAATGTATAAGATAAACTTAGAAAGGACTAAAAAAGTTATAACATCCACCCCCCCCCCTCAAAAAAAAAAAAGAAAGAACTAAAAAAAATGGAAGTGTAAAAAAAGGAAAGATTGCTGTTCTCTTTTATTTTGAGTAATGCTATTCATAACTGGTAGTGATAATCACTATCATTAGGTGGGGCATTAAATGATAAAATCCAATTTATAAAATCACATGTCCCTATATCATTTAGGGTTTGTTTGGCAACCAATTATAATTGAAACTCGATTATAACGGTCTTCGAACTTAAAATTAGCACCATGTCGAAGTACCACGGTTAGACACATTCCATTTGGTGATGTAAGTTACAGGGCTTACATCATACAGTGAAATATGTCAAAGTACTGTTTTTCCACAAGGCTTAAATTTCAATTTCCAATGCTAACCACACAGACCATTAATGACAACACAACATAGGATGATGATCATTACCTCTGATGATGAATAGCATCATTCTTTTATTTTTATCTTTTCAACAATGTTCAATTATAGGGTGTCAAATGAAAAGAAAAAAATATTTAGCTATTGTATGCCATGAGAAAAGAACAGGGCTAGAAACAAGTTAGAAAGAGACAACGGAACCGTTTGGCAACTAATTATAATTGGGTTCAATTATAATTCTAGTTAGAATTTAAATTTCCGCCCAAGTGGAAGTGTGTAAACTTGACACAGAATTCTAATTATGTAAGCCATGTTAAAAGCTTGCATACCACACCATGTGTCAAGTTTAGCACTTCCACATGTGCAAAAATTCAAATTATAACATTATCATAATCAGGCCAAATAGTAGGCTGCCAAACACAAGCGTCTAGTCACAATGGATAAAGAGCTTTATCGAGTTAGCAATAACATTTCTGCTTACATAACTACTGTAGAGCTCATTTTCAACCAAGGAACTAAATACGCAACATAGGAAAGCGAAGTTTAATATATTTCATGTTTCCACATAAGAGGCACCTAACTATTATGGAAACACGGCAGCAACAAACCAATCAAATCACCTAAGTTCTTATAATTCAGTAAAGACACCTATGTATTGCACTTATTAATGGTGCTGAAATCAGCACTCAGCCACTCCAATAACATGTTTGTTCTTCAAACAAATGAGGAAAAAAATCATATTAAGCACATGTAGACAAAGTTGAAAATTTTCCATGTAGTGAGTTGCTGAGTAATGGTAATCAACAGAGAGCAGCACACCCACCTTGGGGCATTTTTAAGGGCATCAAATTGTTCTTCTGTTGGTAAAGCACGACCAAATACATCTTTCGGTGGTCGTTTATTTTTCTCCTGAGTAGATGGTGTTGGTTCTGTCAACCTAGCAAGCAAGCACCATTGACATTTGATTTTTACTTATGAAACACTTTGTGAAATATGCTTGATGAAATAGTAATTTAACTATCTCAAAATAAGGTGCAAAATTTATCAACTGTTCCATATATAACCGTTACATTGACGATGAGGCTCCAGCAGGACGGGGCTCCTCAGAGGAGCTAATAACCTGCCCTTGCTCCATTTTCTTCTCATCTTCTATCTCTGCAGCTTTTGCACTCTCTGCGTTGTAACCGGGAGGTTTTACATACATAAAGCTTACAGCTTTCATCATCTCCAACTGCACAATCACAAATAAATTACAGTCCAGTAAAAATCAGACTCATCCAATCATCGATACCTAGCAGATAGCACAAGCCAAGAATAATATAGTTCAGGCCATGTCACACATTATGTTTAACCCTCAAACATTTTCTTCAGCATCATTTCCACTGTTTTCAGGTTTTATATATATATGAATCAGCTAATCTTGTTCTGTTTTCTCTTTTAATGAAAATTCTTTTATTTGCTTTAACATATCTCATTTTCTGCATACATTTTCATATATAACCAATTACCTTTTCTTTCTCTTTCTTGGAGATAAGTGCAGTCTGCCGGAAAAATTCCTGCTCCTGGGCATACTGCAAGAGAAACAAATTGAATCAGAAAATCAGGAAAAAGAAGTACAATTTGATGCATTATACAAAATAAATAAATAAATAAATGATGAAAAGAAAAATTTAACACAAACGAGCATAGCCTATCCCAGTACAAGTTCCTTATTCCCCGAGAGAAAATATGCATATTAAGGGGAGTGCATGTACCTCGCGGGCGACCTCCTCCGATCGTCGCTGTTTTTGGGCGTCGGTCTGCTCGGCAATCCACTTGCGGCGCTGATTGGGATATGAAAGGGGGTGCCATGGTTTCTGGTTGAGGTACGAGTGAGACCATGCGGTACCCGCCTTTGTCTTGTAATCGACCTCTCCTCCTTTATCTGAAAACCTTTTGCTCAATCTAAATCCTCCCCCTTCCTCTTCTTCCATTATTGGATTCTAAATGTGATTGAACTTTGTGGATGAATTTTCTAGGTTCCAAATCCCTAATTCTCCAATCCTTTTGCTCGACTGGAAAGGGGAAAGCTATTGAATTTGGGTGTCCTCCCGCAGTGATTGTATGCGGGTTTTGGTGCGGGTTCGGGTAGACGGCCGGAGACTATGAAAGTTCAAATTTACAATATGACTACCCACTAAATAACAATTTGCGCAAATGGACCATACTGTTGAGTGTCAATGAGGAAATGGACACTGTAGTTTCTAATTTGGCATTTTCCATCTAAACGTATGGAGGCTCTTTTTAAAATGATTTACCTTCCAAATTTGTGAATTTTTGTTATTAAAATGACCTTTGTATTCTTAATTTCAATTAAAATATAAAACAATATATATATATATTTTATTAGATTCTAGTGAGAGAAGACATAAGAGTCGGGATAGTAATAATGTGGGGAAGTACCCGAATGGGATGGGGATTCCCTAAATTAATTTGGAATCTAATAGGGATGAAAACTCATCCTGAAGCTCGGGAAGGGTGGGGATCGATGTGTCCCGGCTTTTCCCCATCCTTTTTAAATTCTAATTAGTTTTTGAGATGATTACCTCGCTAAGATTGGTTTGAGTCAGAATAGTAGTCAAAAGATAATCTCTTTTCAACTAATTCTTAGGGATAGTGGAATATGCTCTAAAACCCGAAACCCATGAAGACCCGCCCGAACGGGATAGGGAGGGGTTTTGGTTACCACGCCCTGAAACCCAATTTATTAAGATAATAATATTATTATTTAATTAAAAATATTAAGTTAGTATATAACATTGTAAGGACTATATCCCTCAATCTCTACCAACCCAACTCAAGCTTTAACTACTTGTGCCAATTTTTTTGATAGGTACTTATTTACCTTTTTTTTAAAAAAAAATGAAAACAAGGTGGGGAAAGGTGATTTTTCCCACCCTACCCCGATTCAAATGGGGATCGGGGCGGGGACGGTCTGGGGTAAACGTAAACGGAACGGGAACGGAGACGGGGATCGGGGCAGGGAGGGGCCGAGGTAAACGTAAATGGAATGGGGACGGGGCGGGCCAAACCTGACCCCGCATCGCCCCCATTGCCATCCCTACTTATTCTCCTTGTTGGGCATTATGGCATCTTTCACTGGTCATTCACGATTACCACTTTGATGACTGTAATTTTCGCATATAAGACATTTCACATTTCTTATCTCAACTCCAAATGGTTTCACCTTCGCAGAAGTACCAGTTCTAACCTAGAAAATGATTTTTTAATTATTATTTTCAATAGCAAATACATGTACTGGGATGATTGAAAAACCTAACAAAAGACATTGTGTTGCACAAAGCAGTCAATTTGGCATCCCTAAAATGACCTCACACTTGCAATACCAGAAAGGCAGAAACCCAAATACCTTAAAATGACTAAACAAGTAAGATGACACACACTTCAAAGATAGACAGTTTACATTTAACAACATAAGAACAAGGGAAGAAAACGAAAAATGGAAGAAGGAAAAGAATCCAAATTGCTAAGACATTCAATAAGCTAATACATTGAGAATGTACAAAGATAAACTTTGAAAAGATTAAAAAAGGAAACATAATTCTTCAAAAATAAAAAAAAGGAAAGATAATAAGACAACAGATATAGGACTCTCTTGCAAAAATCATAAAAAAATATATATATATATATATATATATAGGATTTTGGCAGGGTAACACAATCAAGTAGGAGTGATAATAGAGTGGAGAAATACACTAATGCAATAAGGAATCAACCCGAACAGGGTGGGGATTCCCTGAATTGATTGGGGATGAGATGAGGATGAAAATTCGTCCAAAGCGGGGGTGGATCGCCATTCCATGCCTCGTCCCCAGTTCCCATGCCATTTAAATTCTTATTAATTTTATTTTATTTTGATGATAATCCAAACCGCTCATTTTAGAAATCCATGCTTCACCCCATTTTAATCTCCCTAATTCCTCTTTTCATTATTTTGCACACTGTTTTCCAAGCAACTTGTTTTTTTGCACCTGTGCGTTGCACGGCCAAATTTCGTGGACAAATTATAATGTAATATCGTCCGATCTTCGGTTTAAATGGGTTGTTGTTAATTAATTTATGAACTTATAAACATATTGAGTTATTGGTTCACCAGTTTAACCGCCAGGGCATCGGTTTAATAAGTAGATTATTGCTAATTTATAAATTTAAATAAAAACACTTTGTAGGAAAATAAAAATAGAAATATTATTATAAATAGTATGTAATGCATTTTAAAACATAATATAAATAGTTTGGCTGCTTATACAAGATGTCAGAAACAAAAAGTCACATGCTACTTAAACGTTGTGCCGCTTGAACTTTCTAAAATAATTTTGTCAAATTTGCAACCCAGTGGGTTGAGACTCGGGCTAAGTTACAGGTCACCAAAAACCTTCTGGTTGTTCAGGTCTTCAACCGGGGCATTACAGTCTGGTCTAATTATGTCACTCCGTCCAATCCACCATCCAAATCACTGGGTTTTGAGCTCAGGTTTTAGAATAAAGCATGACAATTGAAAAAAAAATTGCAAATGGGTAACCAATTACATTAGGGGAAAATGATAAATAAGAAAAGGAAAATAAAATTAGTAGGTGGCTATTGGGAAAAAAAAAGAAAAATATATAAAAAGAAAAAATGATAAAGAAAGGAAAAATTAGTGGACTATTATACAGTAGGAAAAAATTAGTGCATGGTTACATAGTAGAAACAAAGAAAAAAAAATTCTGGGAAACATGAAATTGTGACATGGATATGTGGCATTATAGATGTAGCACAATTCTATTTGATAATAAAAAAGTATCCATATGATAAACACTTATTGAAATTGTGCCACATAACCATGTCACTTATTTATGTCATTTTCTCTTATCCGTCTAGAATTGTTCAAAAAAATGATAAATAAAAAAAGAAAACGAAATTAGTCGGTGGTTATATTAAAAAAGCAAAAAATTAATAAATGATGGTATTAAACTAGTGGGTGGTGAAAAGAAGGAAAAAATGATAAATAAAAAAATAATTTATTAAAATTAGCAAGTGGTTATTATTGTAGGAACAAAAGGAAAAAAGAAATAAATATTTCAGAGTCTTTTTAAACTAATATTGCTTCGAGATAAACTTTTAATTGCTTTATGAATCTATAAACACTTTGTTATAATTTTTAAGCAAAATATGTGTTTATCTATGTTACATTGGAATGCATTAATACGGGTTTATGAGGTAATTACTGGAAATTATTTAAAGTGAGTATTTTTTAATTTATTAGATAATTTCACATCATTATTATATTATAAAAATAAGTGGTTGCATGGAAACCCAAAAAATCAGTAAACGTGTCCTTAACCCAATGATTTAAAACAAAACAGGTAATTTAAAAGGTACTTAAAAGTGATTTAATATTTACCGAAATTAAATTGAAAAAAGAAAGAAAGAAAAACGCAAAGTGTTTGCATGAAAGACTAAACAAATACATGACACTCAAATAAGAAGATGGCTATTAATTGCTGGATTAAAGGGGAAAATTGACGTGGGTAACCATTTTGCAAGAAGATTGCAACAAAAAACCGGTTGAAAATAAATTTGGAAAAAAAAAAAGTTAGTGGGTGGTTATTTTGTCTTGAAAGATTGTGGGTGGTTTATTTAATATGGCATGATTTGTGGTGGTAAAAAATTAGGAAAAAAATAAAAAAAGAAATGAAAATAGAGATTCTGGAATCTTGCCAAGGCGGGAAAATGATTTCGGAATAACCGTTGTTTTTCTATATATAAAGATAAAGATAAATATTTCTAACCTATTAGAGGTATTTGAATTGTTATTGTTTGAATTATTTTAATTAAGATCATATTCTTTTTTGGTGGCGGTGTAGAGGCAATGCTTTGATGGCAATTGAATTGTATAGATTGAAATACAAATGTTTATTTTTATATTTTAATTGAAAATAAGGGTGAAATGCTTTCGAAAAGAATTATATTTCAACAAAAAAAGAAAAAAGAAATTACAGATAAAAATGTCATTTTAACCATAGAAATTGACAATTTTGGACAATAACATTCTTTTTGCAATCAACAATGATACATCAAGGTCGAAAACACCAACTAAAAAACTATAGGATCTATTTTTGTACTGACATTAAGCATTAAGATCAATTGGTGCAAATTAGCCAAAATGAAAAAGAGGAAGAAAAATCCCTCAAAGAAAACCTAGAGGACTGAGTTCGGTGTTCTGTATGGTCAATTTTTGTGAAAAACTATAGAGGCTATTTTTGCATTGACATTAAACATTAGAGCCAACTGGTGCAAATTAGCCAAAATGAAAAAGAGGAATGAAAAGGCCTCAAAGGAAACCTGGAGCACCGAGTTCGGTGTTTGAGACCAATCAAGAGCTTATATATGAATTTTGAAGTCTTAATTTATTATCTAGTTTGGGCTCAATACTTACATATAATAAATTCTTAATTAATTAAAAGTACAGCACTGAGGTTTTCTCCGGCACTCATCATCATCTAAAAAAAGCGCAAAAACAACTATTGAAGCGCGCGCTCAAACAAAAGCTCGTAAAAGCTCTTTAGCGCGTTTCAATGGCAAAAATAACGAAAAAACAATCAAAACCAACGAGTAGGTCGGTTTCTGAAAGCAAGGCATTTGAGACGATAAAGGCTTCATCGCAAACTCTACTGTACCGCTGGCGTTTCCCGTAAGCATCCTTACCACGAAAATCTCACATTTGCATCTATTATTGTTTAAATGCCTGTATCAATGTGAAATCTAAATTGACTCATAGTCATTTCAACTAAATGTGATATTTGTATCTCTGGATTACACACACGATATAGTCTGTTATTCATACGATATTTTGGTTCTATCATTTTCTTCTTTAGTTCCTATGGCCAGTTTTGTATGGACTTTGAAGGTTGATTGATAAATGTTGAACTGCTTGATTCAGAAGCTTAAACTGTTGAAGAGGCCTGTAAGTATTTAGTTCAAATCTTGTCTTCAACATGTTCCCTTACATATAGAAACGATTCATTTTTTCCCATCAAAATCTAAAATATGCACTTTTTTTTACGCATAAACCATACACAATTTTATTAAAATGGGAAGATGTAGGACTTGAACTCAGGACAGGGGCGGCCCTGAATATAGGCGATCGCTTAAGGCCCCTGACTATAACTCGACAGTAAAGACTTTCGATTTTGAAAACCGAACCTTTCATTTTGGATATATATATATACTCTGAGTATGTCCTTACTAAATGTAGATAGCCTTCAGCTTGGTTGTTAATTTTGCAAAATAAACATTAGTATGGTCATTGGTTCAACTCCTCTGACAATACATTTGTTTTGTAATATTTTTTTTTAAGTTTTAATATTTTAGCACAAGGCCCCGGAAAAAAATTTTGGGTGAAAACACAGGGCGGGCCTGACTCAGGACCTTTGTTTTCTTGGCTACAATGTTCAACCACTCAGTCAAAATGCTTAAACAGTTAGAAGGGTTTAAAAATTTACATATGAATATTATGTTCAGTACCAACTGGGTCTTTCTGGGAATATAAGAAAGGAGAGTATGTATTTATAATTCAAGTTTTTTCTTCTCTAAGCGTTAACATCCTCAGGAATAGTTGGAGATACTGTCATATATATACAAAATTCCCTTTATTGAGTACTTCTCGTTATGTTTCTATCCGTTTTGATTGCAAAAGTCTCCTTTGGCCTTGTTTGATACTTAAAACTCTACTATTTACTAGTCAAATTGGAAAGTAAACCAAATAGAAATTAGATAGATGTAGGTAGCTGAAGAAGTTTTCCTGTTAATTACGACCAAAAAAAGATTACTCTATTTCGTTATGAAGCTTGACTTGCTTATCGGTGAAAGGCTCTCTGTATGACCTCTCCCAGCCACAGAGTTTGCTGAGCTCAAACTTGCCGCGTGGAACTCTGGCATTACCACCATGTGGATCTCAATTTGGAATCATATTGACCCTTGTTCTTTATGGTCAATCTCGAGGTGTTATGTTGAGCAATATGTCTATATTCATCAAGTTTGATGGCTCAATTAAAGTTGATGATTTGTTTTGACGTGCATGCTTTACCAACAAGTTAAACCTCGGAGTTGCTTCAAATTAATGTCTGAGAACTGAGTGCAAAACGGTAGAGTAGTAGGATCATTGATGGTTTTGCTGGAAGGAAAGCTTAGAAAGTTCGTGGATTTAGTAAAGTTTTTGATTAAAAAAAGGTTAAAATAGGTAATAACTAATGAGAAAATGATTGGTAGTCAAAGTATTTTGTTAATGACACATGACAATTCTAGTAAGTTTTATCATCAGAACTAGTGTTAAAATTTAATTATTAATGGATCTATAACTATTTAGATGATTCAAATTTATTTTTTTGTTTTTTCTTTTCATGTATAACTTATAATTATATAGATGATAGGATTTCTAGTTATGTTAAGGTCAGTTATTAGCTTTCTTTTTCTCTTCTTTCTAGGAGATATATTTGGTTTTTCAATAAGGATTAGATGATTATTTTACCTACATAAGAAGATGGTTAGGCTTTTTTATCAACTCATCCAAAACATGTCTATTCAATTCATTCAATAAAGTAATCATATAGCTCTTCTATCTCAATTTTATTTATTTATATTTTCTTACTAAGCTTCTCACCATTATTGGTATTAGACCAAGGAAATAACGTTGCTAAGGATGGTTCAAGTGGAAGACAACCAACGACAATAAATAGAAGGTTAAATTCGTAAAGCGAAGACTTGATAGAGTACAGCAGCTGCTTTTAATCTTGTAATTAGGCACGAAGTCAAAGAGAAAATAGATATCTTTAGAAGGCAATCAATGCCATTTCAACTCCAATGAGTTACCACTGGGTGGTAAGGAACAACCACAGACACCTAGAGATATTTATCGAGCTACATTGGCATTCTAATAACTAAAATATGATGGATTACTCTGATGTGATGATTTGAAGGTATATAAAGGAAATATAAAGGAGCTTAATTTGAAGCATGACAAGATTTTAGGATTAGGTACATCATGAATAACAAAGAGTGCAACGTGATCATATGCCAAGATGAGAATAATAAGAATATTATATCAAGTGCCCCTGTGTAGACATTGGATTTGAAGATTTAAAAATAGGCTTCTTGTTTTAGATCTCATATATTAGGAGATGAAACATTATAGGTTAAAGAGGTATGTACGTGTTTTCATTGTACCTCAGGAGAGATTTGTGTTGCCTAGTAGCTATAGATGCTTGTCATGTACTCTTGGGAAACTATAGTATTATAAGATTGGTGCTATTTATAGGCACAAAGAACATGCACGTTTTTTGGTGGTATGATAAAAATAATATTTAATCATCACGTGTGGAACAATTTGAGAATACCATAGTAAACAAAGCAAATGTAATTCACAAGGAAGATAGTGAGAACGGATAAGATGTTCAAGATGAGCAAAGCTATTGGAATATCACCTAGTGTCAATGGTAGAAATTATGGCTGAGATTACAAGATCTGATTTACCATAATTTGTGTATTAGCTGTATATATACTCTTACCTAAAGTGGATTAGCAGTAATTAGTGTAATAGCTGTAGATTTATTCTTGCCTAAAATAGGTTGTACAACAACTTTTATTTAAAGGAAAAATCTCCAAAGAGCGGGGCATTCCGCCATTTACTCAAATTTTAATATGGTATCAGAGCCTGTCTCTGAAATTCATAGCTGAATCTTCAGATTTCCATCAATTTTCTTTTGCTTCTGTCTCTCAAAGCTTCTGATCTACTTTCATTTTTTTTATCCTGGGTTGATTAATTTCTGATCAACAATTTTGGCTTTGAGATTTTATTTTTTGGAAGAATGAATACTGATAATTTTCTGGGAAGAATGTCTACAGCGACTTTGGCTGTCAAATTTAGAGGAAAGAATTATGTAGCATGGGAATTTCAGTTCAGAATGTTTTTGAAAGGGAATGAGCTTTGGAGTCACATTGATGGGTCCTCCCCTGCTCCTAAAGAAGGTACAGAACTTAGTCAATGAGAAATAAAGGATGCTCGAATTATCTCTTGGATTTTAGGTTCCATTGAAGCCCATATGGTGAACAATTCACGCTCATTTAGTACAGCTAAAGGAGATGTGGCATTATCTGCAACATATATACCATCAAGATAATACTGCGAGATGATTTCAACTAGAACTAGAGATTGGTAATTTCAGTCAAGGTAATCTCTATATTGAGCAGTATTATTATGGATTTATTAATCTATGGAGCAAGTATTCTGGTATTATCTATTCAAAGGTACCTAAAGAGGCCTTCATCAGCCTTCAAGCGTTTCATGAAGATAATAGGCGTGATCAGTTTTTGATGAAACTGAGACTAGAATTTGAAGTTGCTCGGGCTGGACTACTAAATAGAAATCATGTTCCTTCTTTGGATATATGTCTTGGTGAATTGTTGGTGAAGAACAAAGAATGTCTACACAAGTCGTTCTAAGTTCGTCCAAGGAGACATCTGAGGTTGTTAATGTTGCTTATGCTGCTCAAGGAAAGAACCGAGGAAAGGGACAAATGTAGTGCTATAGTTGCAAGGAGTTTGGGCGTATTGCACGCAATTGTGATAAGAAATTCTATAATTACTGTAAATAGAATGGACACATTATCAAGGAATGTCCTACACGCCTAGAAAATCGAAGAGCACAAGCATTTCAAGCTGCCATTTCAGACCCGACCACTATTAATTCTACAGCCACAACTGCTGGCACCAATCAGTCTTTTGTTATTCTAGAAATGGTTCAACAAATGATTATCACAGCATTTTCTACTCTTGGACTTCATGGTAAAGGTAAGATTGTTTCGTCTCCTTAGTTTGTTGACTCTGGCGTATCCAATCATATGACTAGATCACCTGATTCGCTGCATAATCTTCGGAAGTATACTGGTAAACAAGATATTCAGATTGCTAATGGAAGTAATCTTCCAATTACAACCATTGGTGATATTGGACCTTCTTTTCGTCATGTATTTGTGTCTCTTGGATTGTCTACAAGTTTAATTTCTGTTGGTCAGTTGGTGGAGAATAACTGTGATGTACATTTCTCTCGTGATGGTTGTCTTGTGCGGGACCAGGTGTCAGGGAAGGTGATCGTAAGGGGGCCTAAATTGGGCAGATTATTTTCATTGCAATTTACTATTCCTAGAACTTTGTCTTTGGCTTCAATAATGTTGAAAATAAGGCTGATGTTTGGCATAGACGTTTGGGCTATCCAAATAATGTGATTTTGTCTCATTTGATGAAACATGGTTTTCTTGGCAACAAAGAGATCGGAAGATCTGCTAATAGTTTGTCTCTTGATTGCTCTACTTGTAAACTAGGAAAGAGTAAAGTTTGTCTCTTGGTCGTGCTAAAACAAGTTTTGAGATTATACATAGTAATGTTTGGGGTATTACTCCTATCATTTCACATGCGCAGTATAAATATTTTGTGACATTCATTGAGATTATAGTTGTTTCATATGGATATATTTTCTGCATACCAAAGCTTAGGTGTTCACTGTTTTCAAAAATTTTGTGGCTTATAATGAGACTTAATTTTCCATATACATTAATATTTTATGATCTGATAATGGTGGCGAGTATATGTCACATGGTTTCCAAGCCTTTTTGCAACTAAAAGGTATTGTATGTCAACGATCATGTCCTTATACCCCTCAACAGAATGGGGTGGCTGAACAGAAAAACCGTCACTTGTTGGATATGGTTCACACTTTACTCTTAGAGGCTTCAGTTCCGCCTACATTTTGGGTGGAAGCCCTATCCACTGCAGTCTATTTGATTATTCATCTACCTTCTCAACCATTGAATTTTGATTCTCCTTACTTTCGTCTTTTTGGTATGCAGCCTGATTATCATATGTTACACACATTTGGATGTGTTTGCTTTGTTCACTTGCCTTCTCATGTAAGCTTACAGCTCAATTAGTAAGGTTTGTTTTTATGGGATATAGCACTACTCACAAAGGGTTTCTGTGTTATGATGCTGCCTCTAATCGACTGTGCATTTCTAGAAATGTGGTTTTATTTGAAATGAGTACTATTTTCAGCAGCATATTTTCCCTTCAAACGGTGTTCTTCTTCCTAGCTTTGATGATATCTCTCCATCTATTGAGCATTTTAAACTTAGTTTTGTCTATCAGCGACGACAGCTCTCATCATCGCAATTACTTCCCGGCCCTGATCCCGTACTTGTTATAGTGGCTCTTCGAAGATCTAATCGTACCAGTCGTCCTCCTGATAAGTATGGTTTTTCTGCTATTTTGGCTGATAATACAGTTCCTACCTCTTGTTCTCAGGCAACTAAACATGTATGTTGGGAGAAAGCTATGAGATCGGAAGAGCACACGCTGAACTCCAGTCACCTATACTTGGGATATTATTCCCTATCCTAATGGTGTTAAACCCATTGGTTGTAAATGGGTATATTCTATTGAGCTACGGTCTAATGACCGATATAAAGCAAGGTTGGTGGCACTCGGTAATCGACAAGAGTATGGAGTTGACTATAAGGAGACATTTGCATCCGTGGTAAAAATGACAACGGTACGATTTTTCTTAGCTATTGCTGCTTCCAAGAGTTGGCCATTACGACAGATGGACGTTAAAAATGCCTTTTTACATAGGGATCTTAAGGAAGAGATTTATGTGACTCCACCACTAGGGTTATTTTCTACACTCTCTTCTGATGTTTGTAAGCTAAAACGATCAGTCTATGGTTTGAAACAGGCTCCGCGTACTTGGTTCGATAAGTTTCGATCCACACTTATTAGCTTCTCTTTTGTCCAGAGTCAGTATGATTCCTCTTTATTTCTTTACAAGACTGCTAAAGGAATTGTTTTGCTTCTAGTATATGTTGATGATATCATTATTACAGGCACTGATCCAGAATTGATTTCTCAACTTCAGCAGAGCCTTCAAAGTTCTTTTTCATATGAAGAACCTAGGTCCTTTGTGCTATTTTTTAGGCCTTGAAGTGAACTCTACATTAGCTGGTATTTTCTTACATCAACATAAATACATTCAGGAGATAATTACATTGGCTAGTCTTCAAGATGGTCGATCTGTTGATCTCCCTTAGAAGTGAATGTTAAATATCGTCGTGATGAGGGTTGTTTCTTACCTTATCCCTCATTATATAGACGATTAGTGGGGAGCTTGAATTATCTAACTATCACTCGGACTTATATTTCCTTTGCTGTCCAACAAGTTAGTCAATTTATGCAAGCACCTCGGCACCTCCACTTGGCTGATGTTCGTCGCATTGTTCGCTATTTGCAAGGCACTTCTACCCGAGGTCTTTTCTTTCCTGTGGATTCTCCTATTCACTTGGTTGCATATAGTGTTGCTGACTGGGCTAGTTGTTCTCATACTCGCCGTTCAATTACCGGTTGGTACATGTTCATTGGCAACTCACTCGTCTCTTGGAAAAGCAAGAAGCAAGATTGGGTGTCTAAATCCTCCACTGAGTCTGAGTATCATGCCATGTCTTCTGCATGTTCTGAGATGGTTTGGCTTTGGGGACTGTTGGGTGAGCTTGGGTTTCTTCCAATTGAATCTACTCCACTTTATGCGGATAACGCTAGTGCTATCCAAATTGCTGCTAACCCAGTGTTTCATGAGTACACCAAGTATATAAAAGTGGATTGTCATTCTATTCGTGAAGCATATGATGCCCATGTCATCTGTCTTCCTCACATCATTACTGATATCCAGACTACTAATATATTTACTAAGGCTCTCTCACGGCAACGACGCCATTTTCTTGTTACCAAATTGATGCTTTCTAATCATCCAACATCAATTTGAGGAGGGATGTCAGTGGCAGAAATTATGACTGAGATTACAAGATCTGATTTACCATAATTTGTGTATTAGCTGTATATATATACTCTTACCTAAAGTAGATTAGCAGTAATTAGTGTAATAGCTGTAGATTTATTCTTGCCTAAAATAGGTTGCACAACTTCTATTTAAAGGAAAGATCTGCAAAGAGAGGGGCATTCAGCCATTTACTTAAAATTTGTTACCTAGGAGACAGAACACCACAATCAATATGAAAATCCTAGGTTTTTCTAGGTTACAATGACATTGAAATTGACAGTACATGTGGGCTTAAGGCTGAAAGGTACATGTGAAATTGCAATTAAAGGCGCTAATACTGAACCATTTGAAAAGTCAATGGTCTGGTGTATCCAATTGATGATAACGGTATTTAAATATTCAATCACAAAGGAGTGTTGACTTGAAATTTGTCAAAGTGAGAAAAAAAGTTTAATATTCGTAAGTTTGATTTTATTGTGAATGAATTGCAAAAGCCTGAGAAACTAATGCCATTATTATTAGAACCAGAGGTCTAGAGGATGTGTTTAATTGTATGGATTCAAAATCTAACAATTGAAATCTGTGAATTCAAATACCTTTCTTTAAATAAATAATAATTTAACTCAGTAATGAAACGAAGCTTCAAAAATTACAAAATTTATGCGATATTGACAAGATTGCCGATGCCTCTTCTAATTTAGATGCTGTTATTTTGTGTGGTGTGGTGGGTAGGTATTCAGTGAAATGTAATTATGTTCTATATTAGCGTATTTAACTTTCTTCGGAGAAGCATTTAACTCCCAAACTTTCCATTTCCCCATGTTTTTAGCTCATTTATTTATTCCAATAATACAGAAAGGGATTAGTATAGGACATTTTCTCCAGACGCCGCATCAACAAGGTGACAAACTTCTAAACCATTGCAATTAATTTTGCAGTAGTTCCATCGACCTATGACCACTATCTCAAGTCTCAAACAGGTGAAATTGAGATTGTTCAATGGCCACATCTCAGGGTCATATTTACTTTTGGCAGTTTGAAGTAGTGAACATGCTTTTCTGAATCATCAACCTCAAATTTGTTGGTTTTTGGTCTAGGTCCCATTGTTGAAAGATACTGCCAACTGAAGCAGCCATATCTTTACCCTCAGTGGGCAGCCATAATCATCAGCAAGATGAAAAGGACATTAATGTCGTACACATCTTTTTTGTTATTTCAGAAAAAATGTGAGTGGTGGACATTGCACAATACATAAGTAGAAAATGACAAGGATTTTTGATGTCATTTCTTGTTTGTACTCACGGACTTCCACTCACCATTGTATTCATTACCCGTGGGGCATGTAAGTTCTCTAATTGATTTGCTTCAGTTGGAGAAATTCTGTGATCTCCGCAGATAAGTTGATCTTCTGAGAGCATGATTTTAGGATTTTAGTCTTTCTGACCTGCCTTGTGATATCTTCTTTTTCGTTTTCTCTCTTTCCTTGCTTCTTTTCCTCTTTTTTTTTTTTTTTTCTCCATTAGTCTTTATATCTCATTCTTCCGTTGTACTGTTAAATTTTCTCCCAGGTGCTTTTTTGGATCTTAGGGATTAGGATGAGAAAATCCGTATCCAGATTTTTGTAGTAGGTTTCCCAGAGATTTAAATCTTCAAGTCATTGATTGGAATATTTCAGCTACCTACAGAAAGACAATGTAAAGGGGCGAGGAGCGGAAAGGAAATAGGACACTGAGTATGCAAAAGTTTGTGTAATGTAAAAAATGAAGCGATTCTTTGTTCGAGAACACTATCACGTGCTCCCTAATTTTTTTCAAAATTCTAAAGAGCAATCTCTTTTTTGGTCAATGCATTTGCAGAAGTCACCTGTTTTATGGATTATAATGCCCCACTCAGATCCTTTATCCTGTTTGTATAGTGTTATTGTGCTTTGAGGTTTGTCGTCTTTCCATCAGTGGATATGAAGGTTAAATTTTTTTTTGCTTTTCATAAAATGCTCGTTACCATTAATGATGTTCTAAGTCACGCTTCAAAAGCTCTGAATTGTTTTCTGAGTTAATTTATGCAAACCACTGCCAGAAGGTACTACAACAACATTAAATTTTTACCCGTACATGCACGTTCAAAACCTGGCAATGGCGGGGTATTTCTTAACCAAACATTATTACTCAGATGAAGACACAGAAATATTTGTACTTGTTTCTTCACTAAAAGAGTCACCTGTTTCAACGCACCCGGTGCAAAGCTAGGTATGCAATAAACCGATAGCCCAGCAACATCAGTCCCATGATGGCCACATCTGTCCATATATGGTTTAGACCTACTGATTTGATGGGAGGATAGTCTGCAACCCGGCAATGGACTCCTTTTGCGCACTCATAATAGTCATCCTCACTGTATTGAACACCGAGAAGGAGCTTGTAACAGTAATAGCTGTAGCTAAGGTACTTGAGCCATACTATGAAGGGAGGGATCTGTCTAATATAGTATCCTCCAGCAATTAGGAACACCAGAGTTGTTACTGAAGCTAAAGTGGTAGCTTGTTTAACGTCCATGAGTATGGCTCCAAATGCAAGTCCGAGACTTTGGGCAACTAGGACACTGTAGAGAACGATGAAAAGGGAGAAGATAAAGGCCCCAGGGTCAGGTTTAAGGCCTCCCATCCAATAAAGAATGAATGTAAATGCTGTTGGCAGTGCAAGCTCCAGGGGTAGATCACCCACTGTTCTGGCTAGGAAGTAGGAGGACAGCCGGTACATTCCAGATGACCGTTCCTTGATTAGCATGGTTCTTTCTTGGGGAAAAGTGAAAACAGCATTGTAGAGTGGGTAGAAACCCCAAAACACAGAGAAAAAGAACAACATGGCAATCTGCATTAATTAGGTAGTAAATCTTTGTTAGCATGCAAGTATATATATATATATATATATTTTTTTTTTTTCTTTGTCAAGTAGGCTATGTGCTAAGGTAGACATTTCTTTCACAAAATCATTCAGACTACTGCTGAATCTGGATGCAGTACAACGCACCGTGTGTTAAGAGCAATTCTTTCTTTGCTCTGATGTAGAAGCAAATGCAAGCAATGTAGGGCTATGATAAAGACTTACACGGTCGTCAATGTGAGATGATGGAGTGTGCCACCATAAAAGCCCAGCAAGTATTGCCACACTTAGAACTTGGAAGATTCTTAACCTGTTAAAGGCATCAAACCTTCGCTCACGCAGTCCTCTAAGAAGAAGAATCTTAAATTGATACCACCAAGTAGTGCACCATTGCTCTGGCTTAATATCACTTCCTGGATTTAATTTTGCACTTAAAATTAATAGCCCATCGGGAGAAGAGAAGTGGAAGATATTGAAGCCTTTAGGAGCATATTCTTGCCACACAAAAATGAGAAAATAAATATGAGAAATACCCTGGTAGAAATTTAGATACTTACTTATCATTGTTTCCTTTTTATAGTTGTAGGTTATTGCATCTGAACTACATAGCTCAGTTTTTAACCTTGTTGAGATGTTCTTGTCATAAGCAGAGATAAGAAATTCTCTCACGGATTTTGGATCTTGATGTGTGTTGTCACCATAATCAGCTCTGTGCTGGAAATCAGGTCCAATACCTGAAAATACACATGAAGTTTTACAAATACTGTTTTATGACAACTAATATCATACTTGTCTCTTCAATGAGTATTTAGTTTTTGGTAGCCTACAAATATAAGTCGGAGGAGAGAGCTTATTATTAGTAAAAGGAATTAAGTTCCCTTGTTAGGATGGACTAGTGTAAAAAATGTTATCCTGATATCACGAAACTGAATACAGAAAAAATATTCATTTGGAAACTCAATTTTGCTGAACTCTAGCAGTGTAAATAAGCCATCACGTTAATTGGTTATGAACTTTCAATGTTACGAGGAAGGATGCTAGATTAGTGTTGCTGGCCTTTCTTTAGTATTATTCTTGACAATTAAACAGAGCAGTAGTTCCCGCCCAACAGAAAAAGAAAAAGGACTTTCTAATTACCATTGGCAAGATCAAGCATGAGATCTGCAGGATTGTCAGTGATGGATGATGAAAACCCCATTGAAGAGAAGTACTCCAAGGCAGTTGATGTGGGACCATAGTAGATTGGGTAACCCTCAGAGAGCAAGACTACCTTATCGAATATGCGGTAGAGTCGGCTGGAAGGCTGATGGATGGTGGTTATGACAGTTCGACCTCCACTAGCTAGTCTTTTAACTGTGTTCAAGATCCGCTGGGCTGTGGTTGAGTCAAGCCCTGAGGTAGGTTCATCTAGCAATAGCAAACTTGGATTGATTAACATTTCTTGACCTATGCTCACCCTCTTTTTTTCTCCACCTGATATTCCTCTGAATAGTGGCCCTCCTATCATGCT
>CAVNYN010283056.1:0-49297 GCA_963692815.1 Nyctanthes arbor-tristis | reverse complement strand
TGAATTTTTTTAAGTCAAATGAATGACATGAGAACTTTGTGTCTCACTTATTAAATGATTATACTAGGATTCATGGCACATTGATCTTGAAAGCAGTTAAAGGCCTTCCACTCTCCAAAAGTAAATATCTTAAAGATTTGAGGTAAGTAAACTCCACCCTAATGATATGTTGAAGGATGACTATAGGTAATGTGCTATATTGTTAGCTTGTTGATGAATGATTAATTGTTAAATGTGAAAGTTATGGAATGATGCATACATTGTTGGATATATGCCTATTCATGTCATGTCATGTCATGTCATGTCATTTCATCATGTAACATGCATGGTCATGATTTCAAAGATGAATGTTTTGCTATGAAGGTTGAAAGTATTTATAAAATTATGTATCCCAAAGTTTTGAAAAAGAAAAGGAATAGATGTATCTCTATATCATGAAAGAACGTGAGTGGGAAATGGGGCGCGGGGGACCGGCGTACCCGACCTTGTCGCCTTGGACGGCATTGAACGAATGTTGCCACTTCGGTGGTGTTAAAAGTAATGTTACTGCTTCGGCGGTATTGAATGAAATGGTTACCGCTTCGATGGTACTACCGGTAGAATTGAATCTGATTCCAAATAAGGATGACCCATTGCATTTTGATTAGTTAGATGATACATCAAGTGAGCTCGCGATGAAAATGAAGTTTCTAGAATGGAAATTGAAAGTTTTCTAAGAAAAGAACGATTCTTAAATGTTTAAGTACAACGGGATACGTACTTTTTGAAAGTTAATGCACTGCATATCATGAGTATATCTCGTGTGCATGGAGTTTATTTACTAGGCGTAAGCTCACCCCTATTTTCCCTACCTTACAGGTAATGAGAGTTAAATGGCACGGAAGGTTCACTTGGTAGCGGACTCAGTCACAAGATAATACTATTTCTAGCTTGTCTAGCTATAGAAAGACTTGTTTTAAACTTTAAATTGAATTATTTGTTTCTCTTATCAATTATCCCACTTTTAGTGGAGTTTGATATACTCCAAGTGTTTTTGAGAGGTTACTTGTTAATCATTTTAAACTTGAATTTCCTTTATGTTTAATTGTGAAAGAGTTGGGAATGGGTTAACAGAGGATCTGATAGTTGTTGGTCACTGTGTGTTGAATTTATGTTGTTGTTTGAGTTTCTCCTATATGTGGGCTGTCTCATTTATAGGGGAGATTCTGCCGAAATTTCTTATAGAATTTTTCAAACGAACGAAAAATATCTATTATTCCGCATTTTTAAAGTTAAATGAGGGTTAACATTTCTAAGTTTAGTATTGCTAGACTTGGGGTGTTATATTTTATTGGTATCAGAGCAAAGAGTTTTAAAAGCGATTCTATAGACTTTTGAAATCTTATTTGAAGTATAGATGTGTACTGAGTCATGCCACAAGTGTCTCTTCGTCCATCATCTCACCAGGTAAATTTTTATTCTAAGCTAATGGATACTTTCTTTGATAGTGAATGTTGTGCGCTCAATATTGCACATATGTTATGATTATTTCATATTAGCATTGCATGCTTCTTATATGTAATCCTTTCCCACGTTTAGTAATGGTTCGTCCTAAACGTCCCCAAAAGCAACATGAAGTTACAACTCCCACTCAAACGGGTGTACTAGGAACTAACAATGCTACACAAGGTACTCCAATGACAATGGAGGCCTTTATGGAGGCTGTGACTGCTCTTGGACAAGCTAGTCAGCCTAGGAGGAATCAGCCACAACAATTTGGAAATATTGTAGAGTTTAAGAAGTTGTCTCCATCCTTTGCTGGAAGTACTAATCCATTGGAGGCTGAGAAGTGGCTCACTGAAATTCAAAAGGCATTCTTAGTTTTAAATTGCACTGATAATGAAAAGGTTAAGTTCGCCACATACATGCTCCAGGGTGATGCATATGATTGGTGGTTGATGGTGCAATGCCAATATGAAAATGACACGAATCCTTTTACTTGGGAGATATTTGTTGCAGCTTTCAATGACAAATATTTTCCACAAAGTATCCGCCAGCAGAATGAGTCAGAATTCATAAAATTGGTGCAAGGAAATCAATCAGTGGCAGAATACGAAGCTGAATTTGCTTGTCTGGCTAAATTTGCTCCAGACTTAGTGGCAACAGAAGTGAGGAGGGCTAGATGCTTTGAGGAAGGACTTAAGCCACAAATCAAACAAACAGTGATACCCTTTGAGCTCTCTACTTACGAAGAAGTGGTCAACATGTTATTGTTGGTAGAAAGGGCACAACTTATAAGTAAGGAAGAGTACAAAACTCCGTAAGCTAATCATAAGTACAAAGATGAAAATTCTAAAGGTTGGAGTAATAGTGGACAAAAGAGAAGAAGTGACAAAAAGAGTAGCCAAAATCAAAACAAACAACAAAAGAAGACTTGTCCTAAATGTGGCAAAGAGCACCTTGGAGAATGTTTACAAGGCAAGGGTGTGTGCTATAACTGTGGAAAGCCAGGTCATTTTGCTAAGGATTGCAAGAAGGAAAAGAAGACTACGAAGGCATGAGTTTACATAATGTCTATGAAGGAGACTAATAATGCATTGACAGTTGTTTCAGGTAACTAATAATTCAAGTTGAGGAATTTTATCATTTAATATGATTAAACTGCATGTGAATATACTTTATCTTATCGGAGATGTACTTGTATGTAACAAGTTAGCTACTACCTTGTTCGACTCTGGGGCTACTCATTCCTTTGTTAGTCCTACTTTTGTTGAGAAATTGAATGGCCCACTTTCATATATGCCAATCTCATTTAGTGTGTCTACACCATCAGGAGTAGTAATGAATTTGGATCATGTTTTGAAAAATTGTCCAATAGTAGTGAACAGGAAATTATTGTCAGGAGACCTTATTATGTTGGACATCCAAGATATCGATGTTATACTAGGAATGGACTGGCTATCCAAATATCATGCTTCTATTGACTGCCACAACAAAAAGGTAATATTTGAGCCCCCTAATGATCCTAGCTTTTGTTTTGTTGGGAGCAAGGTAAAACCCTCTATTTCGATTATATCAGCGATAAAAGTCCGAAAAATATTGAATAAAGGTTGTATAGCTTATATAGCTTCAGTGATTGAGGTGCCTAAGGTAGAGTCGAGTATTGAACAAATTTCGATTGTTCAAGAATACCCAGATGTGTTTCCGGATGATCTCCCTGGCTTGCCACCTGAAAGAGAGATCGAGTTTGTCATTGACTTAGTCCCTAGAATGGCTCTAGTGTCTAAAGCACCTTATCGCATGGCACTTGCTGAACTTAAAGAACTGAAGGAGCAACTCCAAGATCTCATGGATAAGGGGTTCATACGACCTAGCTTTTCACCATGGGGTGCTCATGTTCTGTTTGTGAAGAAGAAATATGGCTCTATAAGGCTGTGTGTAGACTATAGAGAGTTGAACAAGGGACAGTGAGAAATAAAAATGCACTGCCGAGGATTGAGGACCTGTTTGATCAGCTTTGTAGTGCCTCCTATTTCTCAAAAATTGATTTGAGATCTAGCTACCATCAATTGAGAATTAGAGAAGAAGACATCCCAAAGACTGCATTTCGTACTAGATATGGACATTATGAGTTTCTTGTGATGCCATTTGGCTTGACTAATGCCCCTGCAGCCTTTATGGATTTGATGAATCGGGTATTTAAGGCATACTTGGATCAATTTGTTATTGTTTTCATTGATGACATTTTGATCTACTCACGGTCAAAGGAAGAACATGAAAGGCATTTGAGGATAGTACTTCAGATACTCAAGGAAAAGAAACTCTTCGCCAAATTTAAGAAATGTGAGTTTTGGTTGGATCAAGTGCCATTCTTTGGGCATATTGTATCAAAAGAAGGCATTGTGGTTGATCCTAGTAAGATTGAAGCAGTTCAAAATTGGGCAACACTAGTCAATGTTAGTGAAGTTCGTAGCTTTCTCAAGTTAGCCGGCTACTATCGGAGGTTTGTTGAGGTATTTTCCAAAATTGCCTCACCTTTGACCAAGTTGACTAGGAAAAATATGAAATTTCATTGGAGCTCAGACTGTGAGAGAAGTTTTCAAGAGTTAAAGAACCGGTTGACATCTGCTCCTATTTTGACAATCCCACAAGGTAATGAAGGATTTGTCATTGATAGTGATGCTTCAATGAAAAGGGCTTGTTGTGTTTTAACGCAGCATGGCAAGGTGATTGCCTATGCCTCAAGGCAGCTAAAAGAGTATGAGAAGAATTATCCTGTTCATGACCTTGAGTTAGCTGTAGTTGTTTTTGCATTGAAGATTTGGAGGCATTATGTGTATGGGGTGAAGTGTGAAATCTACACTGACCATAAAAGTCTCAAATATTTCTTCACGCAGAAAGAGCTAAACATGAGACAACGTCGATGGTTGGAGCTTGTAAAGGATTATGATTGTGTAATAAATTATCATCCAGGGAAGGCTAATGTAGTTGCTGATGCACTTAGTAGAAAGAGCCAAGGGTCAGTAGCCACCTTGCAAGTTGTCCAGAAGCCATTGTTAATGGACCTTCAAAAGCTAGAATTGGAGATTGTTCGTCGAGATGAATCAGGATACTTCACCAATCTAACTTTAAAACCGACACTGCTAGAGAGGATTAAGTCTTTACAGCCTGAAGATTCTCTTATATTGAAGTTTCAAACTGAGTTGACTGAGGCAAAACGTTCTGATTTTGTTATCACAGATGATGGAGTCCTTCGATATGACGGTAGACTTGTTGTCCCTGATAATAGAGAGTTGAAGAAAGAAATTTTGAGAGAAGCCCATAATACTTCATATTCAATTCACCCGGTGAGTACGAAGATGTATCAAGATTTGCGAAAACACTTTTAGTGGATCGGCATGAAGCGTGATATGGCAGATTTTGTTCAGCATTGTCTTACTTGTCAACAAGTTAAGGCTGAACATCAAATACCTTCGGGCCTTTTGCAATCCCTCATGATTCCAGAGTGGAAATGGGAACGAGTTGGCATGGATTTTGTGCTTGGCTTGCCCAAGACAAGGAATGGGTATAATTCTATTTGGGTGATTGTAGATCGACTTACCAAGTCAGCACACTTCTTACCAGTAAAGACTAATTATAAAATGGAGAAGTTCGCGACACTGTATGTGGCAGAAATTGTTAGACTTCATGGGATTCCCGTATCCATTGTATTTGATCGTGACCCAAAATTTACTTCTTCATTTTAGAAGAGTCTGCAAAAGGCGATGGGTACGCAGTTGAACTTTAGTACATCTTTTCATCCCCAGACAGATGGACAATCAGAGAGAATGATCCAGACTTTAGAAGATATGTTAAGAGCATGTATTATTGACTTTCCAGGTACTTGGGAGGAATTGCTTCCTTTAGTTGAATTTGCCTACAATAATAGCTATCAGGCTACAATTGGCATGGCTCCATATGAAGCATTATATGGGAGAAAATGTAGACCACCAGTACATTGGGATGAGGTCAGAGAAAGAAAAGTACTAGGTTCTGATATTGTTTGGGAGACAGCTGAGAAGGTAGAGAAAATGAAGCAAAGGATGAAAGTAGCTCAGAGTAGGCAAAAGAGCTATGCAGATAAGAGGAGGAAGCCATTGGAATTTGTAGTCGGTGATAAAGTTTTCTTGAAAGTGACACCCAGGAAAGGCGTTATGAGATTTGGAAAGAAAGGAAAGTTGAATCCTCATTATGTGGGACCCTTCGAGATACTTGACAGAGTTGGTGACTTGGTCTACCGTATTGCATTGCCACCAACATTATCAGGGGCACATAATGTCTTCCATGTCTCGATGGTAAGAAAGTGCATTACAGATACTTCACATGTTCTTAGTTATGACTCATTAGATCTCCGTAATGATTTAACTTATGAAGAATCACCTGTAAAAATTCTAGAGAGGGACGGAGAAGGAATTGAGGAATAAGAAAGTAGCATTGGTTAAAGTCCTTTGGAGGAATCATGCTATCGAGGAAGCTACTTGGGAGCGCGAGGTTGATATGCGCGACAAGTATCCTCATCTTTTTGGTGAGCTTCAATTTCGAGGACGAAATTTTTTTTAGTGGGGAAGAAAGTGTAATGCCAGGCTTACTTTTCCTCATCACGTGAATTTATTTAATTTTAATATGTTGTCAAATTTTATTATTTTGATTATATTTATCATTGTTAACGAATTTTACTTTCTATGATTTTGCAGTGGAAGGACATAGAAGCTGTAATGATCGATGTGTCTAAAATGAATCCTATTTATGTGCAATTGTGTTCTTGAGTATATATTTATGCATATTGTTTACTATGTATTTAATTACATATGTCATCTTCCGATCTGGGACTTGGAGAGAAATAAACTAGATTTGGACTTAATTAAACAAGACTATTATTGGAAGACTATATTGTTCAAAATCAAAAGTTTAGCCAAGAACCCTTTTAAGCTCATTCTTAACCCTAGCCTCCATTTTGATTCATGAAGAATTGATTCATCCATATTCTTCAATTAGCACTCTCTACCAATCTAAGGTAAGTAATGAATCTTTTTGTTTACCCTTCAATGTTAGTGATTAGTTCATAGGTGGCTTGTAGACTTTGAGAAATAATTCAAGAAACTAGCTAGATACAAATGCATAAAGTTTATGTTATGTTATGTTTTATGTCCAAATGAATGTTATTAGATGAGTAAAAGGGTAATAAATTGGATGTAAATATTACATGTTTGAAGGAAAGCTTAAATGAATTTGGCATGTTGTTTCAGGTTCTGCCCTCTGACTTTGAACGGTCATAACTCATAGTAGACAGTTTTCTTTTGGGCGATTTAAATTGGAAAACGACCTTCTATGGGTTATCTTTCATTTAAAATTTGAATGACATCATTTAGAGGTCTATAGAAGTTTTTATGGTACTTTTTGTACAACCTGCCAGTTATACACGAGAATAAGTTTGGCATGTCAAATGATACTTTTATGAGCTCTTTTGTGTGTGATAAGCCTTTTTTGGGATAATCTTTATGGTTTGGAACTTAGATGCATGTTGAAAGATAAAAGGATGAGTTAATTTTCTTTATGCAAATAAAGTGTTTGATAAAATGCCTAGATGAAACCATTTATGCAATGAATGAAGGTGATGAAATGTAGTTGTGTCTCAACAATAGCTTAAATTTAAGAACAATTTGGCATGTGCAATTAAAGTATGAGATTGTAAGCAAGTATGTGAAATTGTTAATTAAGGCATGACAATAATATTTGCTTATGAGAGCTAAATCTTAGTTGCTTGAAAGTAAGCTATGATGTAATCATCACATGAATTTTTTTAAGTCAAATGAATGATATGAGAACCTTGTGTCTCACTTATTAAATGATTATACTAAGATTCGTGGCACATTGATCTTAAAAGCAGTTAAAGGACTTCTACTCGCTCTAAGTAAATATCTTAAAGACTTGATGTAATTAAACTCCACCCTTGAGTCCATTATATGTTGAAGGATGACGTATAGGTAATGTGCTATATTGTTAGCTTGTTGATGAATGGTTAATTGTTAAATGTGAAAGTTATGGAATGATGCATACATTGTTGGATATATGCCTATTCATGTCATGTCATGTCATGTCATGTCATTTCATCATGTAACATGCATGGTCATGATTTCAAAGATGAATGTTTTGCTATGAAGGTTGAAAGTATTTATAAAATTATGTATCCCAAAGTTTTGAAAAAAAAAGAAGAGGAATGGATGTATCTCTATATCATGAAAGAATGTGAGTCGGAAATGGGGCACGGGGGACCGGCGTACCCGACCTTGTCGCCTTGGGCGGCATTGAACGAATGTTGCCACTTTGGTGGTGTTAAAAGTAATGTTACTGCTTTGGCGGTATTGAATGAAATGGTTAGCGCTTCGGTGGTACTACTAGTAGAATTGAATTTGGTTCCAAATAAGAATGGCTCACTGCATTTTGATTGGTTGGATGATACATCAAGTGAGCTCGCGATGAAAATGAAGTTTCTAGAATCGAAATTGAAAGTTTTCCAAGAAAACAAACGATACTTAAATGTTTAAGTACAACGGAATACGTACTTTCTGAAAGTTAATGCACTGCGTATCATGAGCATATCTCGTGTGCATGGAGTTTATTTACTGGGCGTAAGCTCACCCCCTATTTTCCCTACCCTACAGGTAATGAGAGTTAAATGGCACGGGAGGTTCACTTGGTAGCAGACTTAGTGACAAGATAATACTATTTCTAACTTGTCTAGCTATAGAAAGACTTGTTTTAAATTTTGAATTGAATTATTTTGTTCTCTTATCAGTTATCTCACTTTTAGTGGAGTTTGATATACTCCACGTGTTTTTGAGAGGTTACTTGTTAATCATTTTAAACTTGAATTTCCTTTATGTTTAATTTGAAAGAGTTGGGAATGGGTTAACAGAGGATCTAATAGTTGTTGGTTATTTTTTGTTGAATTTATGTTGTTGTTTGAGTTTCTTCTATAGGTGGGCTGTCTCAATTATAGGGGAGATTCTGCCAAAATTTTTATAGAATTTTTCAAACGAACGAAAAATATCTATTATTCCGCATTTTTAAAGTTAAATGAGGGTTAACATTTCTAAGTTTAGTATTGCTAAACTTGGGGTGTTACAAATTTACTACTAAAAAAGGCAGTTTGGTTAGATAAAATAATGGGGCTAAGTATCTTTTTCATCTGATTCGCCAGTGCCTTCGAGATAATTTTGTATAAGGAGTACCAGTCATTACCATCTTCATCCATCCTGAAAAGAACAGGAAGAACAAATCAAATGGAAAAATAAAATTCCAAAGTAAAGCAAGAATTAAATGGTAACGATATCAATCACGATCCTCCGTAATGGCGCCAAAAATTCGTTCACTACAAATGATAACTCCACAAGTGCACGGTTCTGACAAGTAGTAGTGTGGACAATGAGTATGAGTTATCGTTCCCACAAGGATCGGATTGAGTACCTAAATTGTGAGTTGTCACTTTATTTAAATGATCGAATATTGAGTTCTATTAAGAAAGCAAAAGAAAATAAGCAAGTTAATAAAATTAAATGAATAAAATATATTCAATGATTTAGAGAGACTAATATGATAGATATGTATTAGGACTCGCGATTTCACCACAATTGGTTCACCTAGTCTCGCAACAATTAATCTATGTTAACTGATCGAATTTTGGCAAAAATAATTAACTACTCCTCATCAAGCTAGTTAATCCTATTTAGTCAGACCCTTCATCTATCTCTAAGTAAGCGCGTTATCAGTCCTCTTAAATGTATTAATCAACTAAAAATTCATGTTAGTCCCTCTAAAGCTCAATCTATGATGATTGCGCTAAACACAAGCAAATCTTTTTGTCTCGTCTTAATTAATGATTCTTATTACATAAGCTAACATAAGTTGTCATCTCTCGAATTCAACGAAAGTCCATAGATTCATTCGTCAATCAGTCAAAAAGATAATAACAAAACAACATACCAATAAAAATTTAATAGAAAAATTAATTGCATGAATCAAGAACGAAAAACACGACTAAGGTTCCAGCTAGATTAGATCGTTCTTCCTAACTTAAGAAAATTATGTACACATTATGGATGAAAAGCACAAATTAAAAATTAGGAAAATCAAGTATTGAAGAAGAAGAAGAAGAAGAAGAAGAAGAAGAAGAAATCTTGCATCAAGTTTCTCCGCCTTGAATCTTAAAGTTGAACTCCAAATCTTCGGCTGTATTGTGATTTTCTTCCTCTTTCTATAATGTTTTTAGTGTATTGCATAACTCTCTTCTCCTCCCTTTTTCTTCGACCTAAAACCACTTAATAAGAAACTTAAAAGCCCTCCAAAAGTGCCCAAAAGTCAGGCCCAAGAAATACCAAACATAGTGTTTCAAATAGATTAGGAAAAGAAAATCTATATTAGCTGCCTGTATAACTATATGGCCACACTGTAAAAAGCTTGCGGTTTCACAGTATGAATTTTGCTTTGCAATTTCCTTCATTGCGGCCATGATGTACAATTTTTAGCTGCAAATTTTTTCTTCGTTCTGAACTCTTTCCTTATTCCGTTTTGGTCTCGAATCTTCACAAAACTTGCATAATTAGTCCAAATGCATTAGTTTCATTCATTTTTTCGCCACAACCTAAGATTTTACACATAAACACGTAAATACACATTTTTCGCTTAAGATTTAAATATTTAATTAATGTAATTTATACACCTATCAAATACTCCTAAACTTAAGCTGTTGTTTGTCCCCAGACAACAAAAAACACAAAAATACTAATTATCATCCAACATAAGCAAAAACATGAACCTTTTTTTTTTTAATTTTTTACTATTTAACTTTATTATCTACGCAGAGAAGCTTGTTTAATTGAAAGTCCTTCAAACAATGTGTCGGTTCGTGTTTTTCACAGGTTAAGTTCAAATGCTTTTCGAATGCAAAATTAAGCATCATGTATGTACAAACTAAGGTCAACTTCCTACTGCCTTCCAAACATGACTAAAAGCTAATTCAATCCCTTAGATCAACCGCAACTCCAAATGGTCAATTTAGTTCCCCTACCTCTCTTGAAATCAATCAACATTAATTGATTCTCTCTTTTTCCTGTTTTCCCTTTTTCTTTATTTTCTTTCTTCTTTTTTCTGTCTTCTCTTTCCCAAGGGATTCCTTTAAAGTGGGTTTTCCGAACAATCAAACCCCACTCATTTTATCCAAAAGCACCGAAACCAACACAACAATATTAAGAGACCAATGCTAACCACCTTTAAGAAACACGTAGTCTCAAAAGTTTTTAACCCCAAAGCCTTAACCAAGAACTTCAAACCCTTTTATGCTACATTCGTTTCACATACTCTCTCACTTTTTTTTTCTTCTTTTCTTCTCACTCTTTAACCTTTTTTATTCATAACCCTATTTTCTCACTATTCTCATTCTCATAAGTGTATCAAAATTTTACACCATTTTCTCTTTATCAAAAATTCTCAAAATTCTCACTTATTTTTTTCCCTTTTTTATGTTTTTTCCATCTATTTTTTATAACTTTTGCCTATAGGTAGTTTACACATAAATCTCTAAAGGTAGCCTTCTTTACTGTTATATTGTCTCCAAAATAAATAGTGCTAGATTACTCAATACTAGCTCACACTCTTCAAAACATTCAACTTTTTTCGCACGGTCCCACTCAAACAATAAAATAAACTAAACAAACAGGTATGAGATTCATATTAATAGTCAGTGCTCAGCTCTAACTTCAGGATCTATACCCAATCAATTGAAGACATGGCCCCAAAAAGTTCAGACCACTAAAATCTTAACAACACCATGCTAAAGTCACCAATTCTAAGTTTTTTCAAGCAAAGACAAATTGCTCAAATTGATTCAGGTATGTTTGAGTTAGCAAGATCTTCAACAAAGTTCAAATTTTCAACTATGTCTAGAAAAATAATGAAAAGAAATCTCAGCCATGTGTGCATAAAATAAATCAATTTGAAGAAGAGCAAAAATTGATTTGAAAGAAGAGCAAAAATAAACGATCCCAACATTGCTCAAAGTTCTAACTCCAACTAAGCTATGCTCAAATTCGCTTTCTTTTTTCGTAATTTTTTTAACTCAAACATGTGCAATAGCAAAAACAAATATGTACATAACTTAATACAAAAACATGAAAATTAACACTTAACCAGACACAACACTTAAAAAAATCCAAAAATAAAGTGAAACATCTTAATAGCAAAATCTAAAGTATTTATCATTCAAACACCACCCTCAAACCTAATTTATACAATATCCCTACTCGAAAATAAATATCAACGCAATACAAAGAGTAGGGATAAGATACTCGCTGAGGGTTTTGTCATTGAATGATATTGAAGACCTTTGTAAGAGCAGGATAAAGTAAATGTGTCCTAATTTCTAATGCAAGTCCTAGAGTCTACAAGCAATGCAATAAAATAAAACAATGCGAGTCCTCTCATTTAGCGCCTCATTTATAGTCTAGAGATAGACTATAAGGAATGGTCTTGAGGGAACTCTAAATAGAGCTTTTGATGCTCTGCTTAGTGTGTTAAGGTTGACTTTGTACGAATCTTCAGTCCTTTCCCAAAGGCTTTCTACGATCTTTTCATAGAAATATAGCTGGCATCTCTATTGATATCATACTGCACTATGAAAACTTCAACCTCCTCCTCTGGTGGGATCATAAAATATTATCAAACACTTGAAATCAGAAATTTGCTTGATAATTGCCGTTTCATCACAAGTGATGTTTGGAGCTTTCTGTTCTAAGACCACTTCCTCATCTTTCTCATGTTCGTCTTCTATAATGGAGGTTTTTGGCACATTATTTGATTGTAGAGTACTTGAATAGTCGATCACCTAAGATCACCCAAGAGATTCCATTTTGTTGTCCTCATCCTTCCCCCAAAATTTTGGCTGCTCGGTCCAATGTGAAAAGAAATATATGTATGGACAAACACTTAGTTCATGATATTGGCCACAAAATTCACAAATTAGATCCACTAAGGGTACTAGATGTGCAACAGGACAATCACTTAGTCCATGATTTGCACAGCAATAATCACACATTAAATCAATTTCTATCATATGACTTTCAAGTTTCTTCTCATGTTCCTTTAATTGTGCCACAAAACCATTCTTCAATTGTCCATACTCTTTTTTAGTTTTCATAAATAAAGTAGGGTCTGTGTACCAATTAAAATCATCTTCATCCAGCCTGAAAAGAACAAGAAGAACAAATCAAATAGAAAAATAAAATTTCAAAATAAAACAAGGACTAAATTGTATCAGTATCAATCATGATTCTGAGTGGCAGTGGTAAAAACTTGTTCACTAAAAATGATAACTCCACAAGTGCACGGGTCGTGACAAGTCATAAAGTGGACAATGAGTACGAGTTATCGTTCCCAAGAGGATCGGATTAGTATCGAAATTGTCAGTTCTCACTTTATTTGAATGATTGAATATTGATTTCCATTCAGAAAAAGAAAAAATAAACGAGTTAATAAAATTAAACAAATAAAATATATACAACGATTTAGAGGGACTAATATGATGGTGTGTGTTAGGACTCACGGACTCACGATTTCGGCAAATTGGTCCACCTAGTCTCGTGACAATTAATCTATATTACTTATCGAATTTCATAAAAATAATTAACTACTTCTCTTGAAGCTAGTTAATCATATTTAATTAGGCCCCCTCACATCTCTCTAAGTGAGCATGTTATCAACCCTTTTAAATGCATTAATCAACAAGAAATTAATGATTAATGACGGATGAGGATGAAGACATGCATAAGCAAATCTCTTTATTAATGGTTCATATTGCATAAGCTAACTTGTCATCTCTCAAATTCAACAAAAATCTATTGATTCATTCATCAGTCAGTGAAAAAGATGAAGACAAAACAACATAGTAATAAGAATTTAACATAAAAATTAATTGGATAAATCAATTATGAAAAACACGAATAAGGTTCCAATTAGGTTATATTGTTTGGAACTTAGGAAAAAGTACACATTATCGATGAATAGCACAAGTTAAAAATTAAGAGCATTACCTAGGAAATCAAATCTTGAAGAAGAAAAAGAAGAAATCTTACACCAAGCTTATGTGCCTTGAATCTTAAAGTTGAACTCTAAATCTTCAACAGTATTGTGATTTTCTCTGTCATTCTATGATGTTTTTTAGTGTATTGTGTAACTCTTTTCTCCTTCCTTTTTCTTCAAACTAAAACCCCTTCATGTAAGATGTTTAAAAGCCTTCCAAAAGAGCCCTGAAGTTGTGGACAAGAAATATTAAAAATAGAGTTCAAAATAGATTAGGGAAAAAACTCTGCGGGGACTGCCCATATAACTAGGCCGCCTAACAATGTAAAACCTCCTGGGTACACAGTACAAAATTTCCCCTGCAATTTCATTGCGGGCACAAGGATAAACCATTGAGGTCGCAATGTACTTTAAATTGTAAATACACATTTTTTGAGCTTTAAATTTAAATATTTAAAAACACACTTTGGAGTATTTAATCAATATAATTTATACACCTGTCAACCCCCTCTGCCTTACTCTTTTCCCCTCTCGCATGGCCTCCATACCTTCCCCCACCATCCTCACCTCCTGCTCCATCTGGCTTCTCCATTGATGACTTCACTCCTTTCACAACACTCTCCACCTCTTGCTTCTCTTGTAGAACCCCCTTTCCACTTTGAAAAGACTGAGAAGGCACTGGAGACCATCCCTCTACTCTCTCTCTCTCTTGCACATGAAATGACATGGCATACAAGCTGTCTCCATATTGTCTCTCAGCGGCATGCACCATTCTCCCTCCCTCTTTTGCACACTCTCCATGCCGATGACCAATAATACCACAAGAGAAACAAAAGACAGGCAGTTTCTCCTATTGGATAAGAACCATCACTTCCTCTTCTAGTCCCTTCCATACACAGTTGGACCCCTTTTATGTAAAGGCTTACCCACAAGAATTCAATGGGAGGTGTGGGAATTGAATCCAAAAGAGAATTTGATTAAAGGTCATCTGATCAAATTCCCACACTCCCGTTGGAATCACAGAGATAACACCTGCTTAATGAATAACCATGGACCTCCATTTAATATCCATTGTCCATCTGCATCTGTCTCAAAAGTAAACATGAAAATATTATTGTTACCCTATGATTCCACGTTAAAATTGTTTTCCAATCCATCCTTGGTTGCCACTCTACTGCCAATAACCCAACTAGTTAAAGTTAGATTCATACAATTAGCTACTTCTTCCAGAATCATTTCATTATCCAATTGCAAATTCTTCCGTAAGTCAGTGATAGTGTTTGAATCTATAAAGAAAATCAGGGAAAATACATTGAAAACCACTAACCACCTGCAGAATACAAGTAGAAGCACTAGCATGAAGAACGGCTTGAAAAAAACCATAATCTCCCCGTGGAGAATATAGGTAATTGGATAGTGTCAACATCTTATTTCTATCAAGAACTCAAATATCTAAAGGAACAACAATAACTTATGAATTTTTGAACTTTCAATTAGTCATTTGGTCAACAATAATAAAGAAAAAAACATTTTTCATTAAAAAAACAAACATGTTTTGTTTTCAGTATTTTGAAAAAAATGAAAGTTGAAAACAATACGAAAGTGACAAGGAAAATAAACCCTTAATAATTTTTGGAAAAATGATTCTTTTTCTATATCTGTTACAACGGTTACAGCTCTATTTATGTACAAAGCTTGTTTCTATACATGGCAAATGCAGATAATGAAGGAATAAATGAAACAGTTAATATACAATTAGAATCCCAGAATATTAGGTGATATTTTCTTCCTTGATTTGAGGCAAGATATACTCTTTCTCACATCCCCCTCAAATTGATGATAGTTGTCAACAAGCATCAATTTGCTCACAAGGTATTGATGGCGTGCAAAGAACATGGGTTTAGCAAACAAGTTAGCAACTTGATCATTGAGATGAGACATGAACGAGATGCAGAATATTATCATGAACCAATTCTCAATTATAATGGTAATCAACCCCAATTTGTTTTGTTCACTCATGATGAACTGGATTAGTGCAATGCTAGTAGCACTAGTATTATCACCAAAGAGAGGGATAGATTCAGCACAAGGAACATCAAGGTCAATGAGAATGTGTCGAAGCCATTGATGTTCAGAACTAATGGAGGACATAGATTGATACTCTGCTTCAGTTTAAGACGTAGATATTCTTTCTTGCATCTTACACTTCCATAAGATTGGAGAAGCACCTAAAAAACACACCAACTGGCAATAGCTTGTGAACACACTGCGCATAATCTACATTAGAAAATGCTTTTAGAATAAGAGGTGTTTTGGAAGGAAAAAATAGCACATGGTCACAAGTCCCCTCGAGATAGCAAATGATCCAATGGAGTACGGAGAGATTATAGCACTAAGGCTAAGAAACAAATTGATGAACAACTTGCATAGCAAAAAAGATATCCAGACATGTGATGATAAAATAAATATAGCTACAAGCCATGCGCCGGTATAAAGTAGATAGGTGCACCATCATCACATTTCAATTTGAAATTTTGTTTCATAGGAGCTGAGCAAATTTTAATTATTAATCAAGTTGGCTAACCTGATTAAATCTTCAATGTATTTGTGTTGTGTGAGAAGTAGGCCTTAAAAGGAGTATGACACTTCCAAAACCAGAAAATAAATAAGAGTACCAAGATCCTTCATGTGAAAGGAATCATGAAGAAATTGTTTAAACTCAAGAATACCTTGCTGATTACTGCCAGTGACGACCACATCATCCATATAAAGAAGCAAAATAACAACTCCATGAAAGGAACAGTGAGTGTCGAAAGAGTGATCATTAGAACTTTGTTGAAAACCAAGTAAACAAAAGTAGAGTGAAATTTTTCAAACTATGCTCGAGGTGCTTATTTGAGACCATAAAGAGATTTGTTAAGTTTGTAAACAATATTAAGGCCACCAGGACAATAACCTTAAATAGTTTCATTCAAATGAGCATGACTGAAAGCATTTTTGACATGTAACTGATATAATGGTTACTGTTCACAAGATGCTATGATGCAATACTATATTATGTGATTGTGCAAGTGCTGTATGTGATTTATGGAAACATGGAAAGTATGCGCATAATTAGCTCACCTTAATCGGGAGCCCACAGATTTAGCTCGTCATTCTGATGGGCCCACAGACATAGAAAATTGGTTTGTATTAAGACAAGCCCACAGACATAATTTGCATGTGTATATGTGTTAATTGCCTAATATGTATTGCGTATTTTAAAGATAGTGCGCGGGAATCTACTGAGTGTTTTCTCGAAACACTCACTCTTTATTTCAAACATTTTAGGATCTAGAGCTGGCAGTGACCTGACCGGGGATGGCAATCGAATGAAAAGAAAAATGACTAAATGTTTATTTGTCAATGTTTCTTTTTATTTGTTAGAAACATTGATATTATTTCAAAGTTTAATATTTTGACAATGATTTAAGTATTTGCTAGTTATTGACAATGATCATATTCTAGATGGTTGATGAAATTTTATTATGTCATTTAAAGAAAAAAACGTTCCGCACTTATTTATATAGATGTTTAAAGGTTTCTGCACTTTAAATTGAGATAGAATAGATTTAGTAACGTCTCAGGTATTTAGAACTTGGGGCGTTACACAACTGCTCAATTACAACCACACATTTCACACTTTTTTACATTTCTAATAAACATTCTACCTCTCTCTTCATTATAAATTACCCAAATAAAGAGCATCAAACAAGCTCTAAGGCTGGGTACGAAAACTGGGCAACTACATACATGATAAGAAATCAATATTGAACTGTGACTTCAAACATTGTGTAGTCAGTTAACTCCATGATCAAATCAACAAAAGACTATCCAGTTATAGCATTATTGGAGTCACTAAGATAAAAACTTCAACAATGGACATTCAAAAATAGAAATGAAACCGCTTCAATATTTACAAGAATGAAACTCAAGTATGAAAATATACTATGAATTAGACTTGTAGAATGCAACAATCTAAAAGTATACACGATGAACATGGAATGCTTTCTAGTAACACAAATTGTTACATTGACTGAATGTGTATTAAATATATAGGTTTCAACAACTAGCCGTAACGTGGACGAGGTGAAAGATGACACACAATACACACTATTGACCTTGATAGAAGAACTTGCACTTGCATGAAGTTTCAAATAGATGCACACACATCAGCTGCAATTGGTGTACAATGCCTGGGTCAATATGATTTTTGCTTAACATATTATATGAAGACAGAGTATGTGCAGACATATTAGTTTACGTACCCAGTAGGAAATGAATCGAAATGGGATATCTTAGAAGATGTTCAGGCACAACTAGTTGTTCCACCTAATTAGAAGAGAAGCTGTGGAAGGCCTACTGAGAAGAGATTCAGATCCTGTGCTGTGGGTAAAGTAGTTTTGAAGTTTGATCGGTGTCAAGGTACTAGACACAATTGAAGAACATGTACTGGTATGCTCCCTCTAGACAAAAAGAAAAATAAACCAATAAACTAGCCAATAAATTGAGGTTATCAGAGTCTTAAAATAGTAGTTTTTAATTTCGTATGTAATGATACAACTTAGAGTTTTTTCAAGATTCTATTCAATGTGATGATTTACATACAACAATTGCACAAAAGTGATCATTTTTAATTTTTATGCGTTCTTCTTTGTTTTTGAAGTTTGGCAATGTTGCATTGGTTATGTCAAATGTGACTTATATGTTTGAATAAAATCAAAACTCCTTCTCTAACCCATAATTGCATGAACTATATATATTAAAATATGATAATTGGAAATTAAAATGCAGTCACAATTAAAAACTATATGACTAATAAACAGTAACAAAACATAAATAAAATTAAATGTTTAGAATAGCAATAACAATAACCATTGATATTGTAGTCTAATATAATTTGAAGACAGATTAATATTTGTCATTATAAGTTGCAATTCTTGCATATCTTATTTTGCATCATCACATATTATGTTATTGGTCTTCTTTGGCAACGAACTATCATCATCTTCACCAACATTGCCACCACTTGGTCCCTCATCACGTTGTCTGAATTCATTTTCTCAGGAAATAGGCTGCAGAAATAGATTAACAATGTTGTTAATATCCAAAATCCAGTAATATACATATATAGTAACATGAAGAATCTTTCTAATAACCTTTGCTTAAATTCTTCAAGGTCGTTCGCTACTGAATTTATTTTCATTTTTGTGGTTGTAAATAAATAGTTGTCCCAACATTGCATGTAAACAATATTGAAACAATAATATCAATTGTCTCTTCTCTCTCTTTTTTTTTAATTATTTAATACTATATTTCCCTCTAAAATTAAACTTTCAATTACCTATGTCCACCAAAGCTGTAACATAACGAAGTGTGTTTTGTTGGGATTCTTACTCAAACAGCCATACAATACCCTTGCATATCTGTCTGCTAGAGTACATGAAATCTAATTTTCCTGTAGGCATTCAATGAATCATTAAAAACCATTCCAGTAGGAATCTCTGATTGTGGTTAATATACGCAACTTGTTTTAAAGTTGATCTTACTCTAAATCTTCCAATGTTAATTTCAATTTTCTTACTTTCTCACTCTCCTTAGAAAGATGCATTCCAACGATGACAATTTTGTCTATTATATCTATGCATAAATAAGGTGAAATAATTAACTTAATCTAACACTGAAAAAATAAACTAAGAAAAACTAAGAACAGTAAATTTTATTAAAAATTTACTTGTTTTAAGTGACCTGTTGCTTGTATTACAGCAAAGGAACGAAGATTGTAAGAGTTTAAGGGGATCCCTTATCGAACTGTTTGTCTAATAAATGTAGGACTTGTTACTCGATAAATACTAGCATTCTCTCCAACGGTCATATATCTTATGCAAACAATCTGATATTCATGGATATATTTGTCAAATTGCTCAATCAGAAAGTCTTCCACTATTATTTAAATTCTAGTCCCTTCTTTATTTTCAAGAAGCATTTCTTATGTTCTTGGAGTTTTAGCAGCATGTGGAACTATCCATTTTCGTGCAACTCTAAACTTTACACGCCATTCTTGAATTTACTTCACATCCCTTAATAATATGGTACTTGAAATGGTTGCATTTTGTAGAAGAAATAGTGACAAAATTTCAAAAATGGTTTGTGGAACTTTTTTCAATTTGTTTTGATCTAACTAGTAAGTGTTTTTGATTATATATTGCACGTGTTATGAATAAAAATTATATGACTAACAAAATTATAACATGACTTTATCACATACAATAACTAATGAAAAATATTAAAAAATAATGATATTAACAATTCGTGTTAGGTTTAATTGCTTGTTACTATAATGCTAATCCTTGGAATAATATGTTTCCAATAAGTGTGTGATACTATGAATTTCGAGGCTTCACTACTGATTACAAGACTTATTCAGAATAGCCACAATCTCCAAGCATTATTCAGAATAAAAGTCATAGTTTGCAGCAACAAAGGAATTAATCACAGTAAATGGAAAAATGTACAGCACCAGACAAGGAATAATAACCTTTAAACATCGTTTTCCATTATTATTATAGTTTTAGTATAATGAACCTTGTGACATATGGAATATAAATTTGTTGCCTTACAAACTTCATCACACTTTATGCAAAACTGCTTTTTTCTATGGGTGATAAAATCTACTGTAGAAATAAAAAGGCAGCAGCAGTAGGAAGAGGTAGTTGCTAAAAGATAAGATTCATTACAGTAGTTATTACTTAACTACATTCAGGTCAGTTTTTCCTCCCTAAAAATCACAATAAAAGCAGTTTTTAATAAACCACATTTTAGGTAGTTAATAAATCAGCTTTTTCCCCTAAAAGTCAAAATGAAGAAGTTTTTAATAAACCACATTTTAAGTAGTTAATAAACCACTCTAAATGTGGATTATATGTATATCACATATGACAAAAACCGATTACTTCCCTTATGCATATGTGTGTCTGGATGTGAGTGCAAAATATTCTAAAAGAAATCTCTGCGGTCATACTTGAAGTTTCTCATCTAATTCAAACTATAGCACCTTATACACTACTAAAGCACATAAACAAGAATAATAGTAACTGGAGAATAAAGGTCCGTTGTGCACATAAATGGCTTGTTCCACAAAGTAAAGACACTTCTAGATCACTAGAAATTATCTACGTAGATCAAAAGGTTAGTGTCTTCAGGGGCAAGAATACAAACAACAGTAGAAAATGCTCTAATTGATACCTGTGACAGCCTCAATCCCATATCGCTTAGGTAGAGAATATGAGACTAGTTTATAAGTTAAGAGACCCACTCCAGCTCACATGTAGGACTTTTGGGTGGCAGCCTAAGAGCAAAACTGTACGAGCTAGGCCCAAGTGGAAAATATCATATTAAAGTAGAGCGAGTCAATACAATACCTATGAAAAGTATATCACAAAGTATGAAGTGGAAATTGTGTGGTATATGACTGTTGAATACAACACATGAAATATCCAGTAACAAAGAATACATACCTCCTATTTTTTTACAAATTATACATTTGTTGGACCAACTGTAGGGAAAAAAATTTCATTCAACATCTATAACTTCTGCTCATTCATAAAAATTTAGGCAATTGGACACTCCAAAGTAGGATCCTTATTTGGTCATATTTTCCGTTTTATTGTTTCAAATAAATATTTATTTTTACGAGTATTGTTATTATATTATTTACCTGAACTAACTCAATTAATTCATTTACTTGCTGCACAGATATAGTAAGACTTATTGTCTAAGTACACAGCTCAGAAGCACAGCATAATAGACCAGGAAAAGTAGAAACGACATTACAAGACAAGGAGTAAATTACACAAAGATAATTGTCACTCCTTGCTAGAATTTGCTACAATGTACGATAAATAATATGAACAATTAAATCATTGAAATCATGAAATGTGTCACAATTTTACGAGAAGAAACAAATGTTATGGAAATTCATAGATTCATGTGCAAGGATAATGTAGGACTACCTAAGGATAATGAAGAACGGGCCAAATTATATACTAATGCAACTTTGCCGAACACAATCAATCCAAACTTTGTACACACATAATCAAATATATATTTAAAAAAATAGAAATAAATATGAAATCTGTATATTCATTACAGGCAACACAGGAATAATCAGTGACCCTCATGCAATAAAGTTGATGGTCAAAATAAAGTTGATGATCGATACAAAACATCTAGAAATAGGTGAATTGAAGAAAATGTTAAAATGCCATAATTTATACATTTATCCAAATTATTTATTACATTATCAATATTATTTGAATATCAATACTTGTCTAATTCCCTAAATTAATTTGTCCATTATTTGTACAACATATCAAGTGAGGAAAAAGGAAAATATAGTGAAGAGGAGAGACAAAAACATCATCAAGGAGGCAAAAGCACAACACCAACCGCAACACCATAAAAAAGCCATTGTGATGAGGAAGGAAGCAGCATAACTGGTACATAGGCTAACGATGTCTTCAAGGGAAAACGAGAAAAATTGAAGAAGATTAACAAACAATGAAATTTCTATGGCTGAAATTTGGGGACAGCTAAAGAGTCGTTTTAGCAAATTATGTTACATAAAAACTTTAGCAATATTAACAAATTAAGAGTTGTTTTAGCAAATTAATAACCATAAGCACTTATTTTGTAATAGCTTTTGGTTAAGACATTTTATTTATCTATAATATTACCAATATGTATTGAATTGTGGTCACATGTATGTATTTGCTTAAATTTTACTAGTATCTTTTTCATTGTAAATATAGTCTAAAGATACAACAGTTCAAAAACTTCAACATCAAAGTCATGAAATACTAGGTGTAAAATCTTAACAAAAGCACACATTAGATTTGCACATTTATAGAGCAAAAATAAATCACAATACAACAACTTACTGTACTTAACTAGCAAAAGCTTACAAATGTCACATAATGTAAAAAAATATAAAAAACCCCCCTCTAAGTCACAAAGTCATAGAAGTTCACAAAGCATAAACAATACTTTTCCTCTAAGTTGCAAAAGGTCACAAGATTACACCTTTGAAAAAAAAGGCACAATTCCACAACTCAAAAACAATAGGTCACAGAAGAAACGCAGAAGATTACAAGGTCACAACCCCCCAAAAAAAAGAAAAAAAAAAGAAAAAGCAAAATCACAGAACCCTAAAACAACATGTCACAATAGAAAAATCACATAAGTGATTTCAAAAGCCATCAAACAGAAAAAAACATAAGAAAAATCCTCCAAAAAAAGGGTAAAATAACAAAACTTATATTCCACATCAAAAGACTACATTTACAAATTAAAATAGCATAAGACCAATAGATATTTATATTAAGAAATTTGAAAACATGGCACAATAGGTGAAATAGTACTAATTTTAAAATAAAAATGAAAAGTGTCATTAGAATTATATCCAACCTCTGAAAACTAGTCCAACATCAAGTCATAAGAAGCAACCACGTCCATAAAATATGAGGTTCCAAAATTACAGACAAAATAATCCCAAGTCACAGACAAATATCAGTTGCCAACAATTTTCTTTTAGACAGCACTTCACTTCACTGATTTGCAAACTTGTATAGCTAGGCAGCCAAATGTAAAGGAGTAGTTTTTGTATCAAATGATATAGGCATATCTGGCAGCTTATTGAAAAGCAAGTATTCAGCATATTTGATGATGAATACTCCACATCATGAGTGCATTAGTTAAAAATAAATAAATAAACAAATCAATAAGGAGTGAACCATAACATCATAGCCATTTCGTATGTTGTGGCAACTTGCTCACAATCTCGACTTTTAGTGGCTCTAAATATGAAGTATCTACCTTTATCTTTGGCAACTAAATACTAGCACGTACTATCAAGTACAGCAATATCTTACAATATTTATCAACAAAATCTAAAACTCGTTTATGCAACAAACGACGAGAACATGAATTGTAAACAAAGATTGTAGGTGACAAACATCAAACTGAAGCAAAATCTGATGATTACTTAGCTGTAACAATACAAGAATCAAAACAAAGTCAACTTGACACGCCCTGTCCTAAGCTACCCTACTAGACTTGACATGTAGCATGTGCCGATGATAGATACCAGCTTGACCTGGACCCACCATCAAGGCAAACTGAAACCTTTACTTGAAACTACGTAAACTTTTGGACTAAAATGATTTTGTAAAAATTTCAATAGAGTTTTCCTTGTAAAATGAACTTATCTGACCTGTGACAAATTCAAAAATTCCCAACCAAGTCCATACATATCAATGCTCAACACATCTATCCATTGAAAATCCCAAAAGAATGCAAAATAATTTTACAATTCTTCCAAAATTAAAATCAAATTAAATCATTTGCAATACTTAATGTTTCCAATTAGCATGAGAATGAAAATATGAAATATGTCAATGTTTCATGAAATGATAAAATATACTGCGTCTTATAATTTAGAACATGGTAGTAAAATCTCACGGTGCAGGCGGTCTTACTCTACTCAAACCTAGTCACCTCCTGAGATCATCAGGATTAGTTTGAGATGAAGAACAACTGGTTTTTCTACTGAGAGCATCTTTTACTACATTTGCTTTCCTTAGATGATAGTCAATCTTGCTATCATAATCTTTTATCCGCTTTAACCACCTCTTTTGCCTTAGATTCAACTCCTTCTGATCAAAGATATACTTCAGACTCTTATGATCAGTGTATATCTGGCATTTTACACTATATAAGTACTACCTCCAAATTTTCAATGCCAATACCACTACGGCCAGCTCTAAGCCATGTGTAGAGTAGTTTAAGTCATGCTTTTTCAATTGCCACAAAGCATAAGCTACAACTTTCCCATTTTGCATCAAGACACAACCCAAACCTTGATGTGAGGCATCAATATATATCACAAACTTCTCACCTAGGGATGGAAGTGTAAGAAAAGGAGCAATGGCCAACTTGTGCTTCAATTCCCAAAAACACTTTCCACACTGCTCAGTCTGCAAAAATTTAGAATCCTTTTGAGTTAGACTGGACAATGGAAGAACAATCTTCGAGAACCCTTCTATAAACCGATGGCAGTAACCCGCTAGCCCAAGAAAACTCTATACTTTGCTCACATTGGAAGGTCATTCCGATTTTTGTATTGCCTCAGTCTTTACAGAATCCACACAAATCCCTTTTGGTGAGATACCATGACCCAGGAATACAACTTTATCCAACCAAAACTCACACGTACTAAAGTTGGCATACAACTATTTATCTCACAAAAGCTGTAAAATAATCTTCAAATGATCTGCATAGTCATCACGGTTATGAGAATAACTTAGTATGCTATTGATAAAGATAATTATGAATTTATCAAGATATGGTTGAAGCACCATGTTCATCAAATCCATAAACATAGTTGGTGCATTACTTCGCCCAAAAGGCATCATGAAGAATTCATAATGAGCATACCAAGACCTGAAAGCAGTCTTTGGCACATCGATCTCTCTAATTTCAAGTTGATGATACCCAAAACACAAATCAATATTCGAAAACACTAAAGCACCTCGAAGCTGATAAAATAAGTCATCGATTCTAGGCAAAGGATACTTATTCTGAAATGTCACCTTGTTCCATTGCCTATAGTCGATGCATAATCTCATTGTCCCATTTTTCTTCTTCACAAACAAGACTGATGCTCACCAAGGAGATGTGCTAGGTCTAATGAAACCCCTTATCCACCAAGTCTTGCAATTGAACTTTCAACTACTTCAATTCCACTGGAGCCCTCTTGTATGCTTGCGATATAATTGTTGTCCTTGGGACCAAATCAATAGTATACTCTATCTCCATTTCAAGTGGCAATCCAAGAAGATCATCCTGAAAAGCCTTAGGAAAAAAACACGCACAACTGGGACATTCTCAAATTTTAGCTCAGTACCCTTCGTATCAATTACATGAGCCAGATACACTTCACACTCCTTTTGAAGCAATCTTCCAACATCAAGTGCGGATACCACACAAGATGGTAGAATTCTGTGTTTTCCAGTAACAGAAATTTCAGGCTCTCTAGGTTTTCTAAATACAACTTCCTTGTGAAAACAATCAACTATAGCACGATTTGCACTTAAGAAATCCATGCCCAAGATGATATCAAAATCAGGTACACCCAATGGTATCAAATTTGCTTTCAACACATGATTTCCAACGCTAACTTCACAGTCTTTATATATTCTATCTGCTACAAGTGATACAACCATTGGGATAACTACTACTAATTTACTGTCCAGGGGCTCTAACATATGATCAACATGAATAGAAAATGTATGCGAAATGAAAAATGAGTAACGCTAGAATTAATCAAAGTATGGGCCATTTACCAAAGACAGATAAAGTACCCATAATCACATTTGACGACTCTTGGGCCTCTTACTGAGTCATGGCATACACCTTACCCTGAGTCTGAGTATGCCCTCACTAGCCTCTCAATCTGCTACCACTGTTCCCAGCACTCACTGCCCTAAAATTCCCTGATGTTGTATCTCTTTGACCCCGTCTGGCACTCCCACTGGCAACAGCTTGCTGATGGGGAATTGCATGAGAGGCATCGCTCTTCTAGAATAGCGTAAGACACTCTTTCCTCAGGTCTCCCAGCAGCCCACATAGAAAACACGTTCTAGTGCCCTTATGGCATTCCCCCAGATGAAGCTTTCTACAGCTCTGACACTAAGGGTACCTCTCAACACGGGATGCTAAACTCTAATATGATCTAGACTTCGATTAAGGAAAATGAGATTGTGGCTGCTGGCTTATCGGCTGCTATACAAAATACTGACTGTGGCTGTGCCTTGAACTATGCCTGGAACCAAAACTTCAAGACTGAGACTTGAAACTACTGGTTTGATTGACACCTAGCCAAAAACCTTGTTAGCCAAAAACCTTGTCTATTTTTCTTGGACTGTCCATCGGAGTTACTTGCCTGACCTGAGCTACCCTGATGCCTCATAGTCTTGCCTCTACTGTTCCCACCAGCCATGTATTTGTCAACTCTTATGGCAGCTTTCCCAGCTTTTCATAGCCAAAAGAAGTTACAATTGCTACAATGTCTCGTCGTAGTCCTTCTTCGAACCTAGGATGTTTATCATTCTTGTCTGGTACCAAGTTCTTAGCATGTTTTAGCAATTCCATAAACTTTCTATGATATTGGGCTACCATCATAGATCTTCGAACTAGCTCAGGAACTCCGACAGTTTCTCACTCCTGAATGAACGCGGATAGAGAGCGATGTCCAAACTAGACTTGAAGGCTTCCCACATAATAGTACTAGGATCTAGCTATCTATCACACAAAAAGTCCCACTAGCCAGTAAGAAGGCAGTGAGACAGACCTTCTTATCTTCTGGGCACTCTATCACATCAAGAATGCTTTCAATCCTCTTTAACCAAGCCTCAGCGTCAGCCGGATCAGCCGTACAAGCAAAATACTCTGCTCTTTATTTTCTGGCTTCGCAACAGAGTAGTGAGGCTAGAGTCCGGTTGCACTGTCAAGCTTATGTTAGGAGAAGCATTGCCTTGACCCAATCATCAGTAGACTGATGACCAGATTCTTCCACCATATTCTACCTTCTAACGCCCCCATCAGGAGCATCTTGAGCTTGAGCCATTGCCTGCCTGCTAGATCTACCATGATGGTGCATGATGGTCTACAAAATGATTTCAATTTATGAGAAAATTATGCAATGCTAAACAGGTTCAGAAAATCATGCAATACAATCTTAAGACTCTAGGACCATTTCGCTCAATACCACTTGACACGTATCGTCCTAAGCCATTCTGCTAGACCTGACATGTTTTATGCGCCAACAATGGATACCAGCTTGGTCCCCACCATCAAGGCAAACTAAAACCTTGGCTTGAAATTGCATAAACTTTTAGACTAAAATGAATTTGTAAAAACTTTGAAAAAGTTTTCCCCGTAAAATGGAGTTATCCAACCTGTGACAAATTCAAAAATTCCCAGCCAAAATCTATACACAACAATGCTCGACACCATCCATCCATTGAAAATTCTGAAAGAACGCAAAATAGTTTTACAATTCTCTGAACATCCAATTCAAATTAAACCATTTGCATTGCTCAATGTTTCCAACTAGCGTGAGAATGAAAATATGAAATATGTCAATGTTTTATGAAATGATAAAATGTATTGCCTCATATCATTTAGAACATAATGGTGAAATTTAATGGTGCAGGCAATCCAAAACCAAACTCTTTTGAATTTTGAAAAGTCATGTCTGACCCGTTCTACCGACAGCTCAATGGGATGGTGTGCTCTAAGGGTTGATTAATCATGATTGATTCCCTTTAGTTTCCCAATTCAACACGTGGCCGCCACCTCTTCAAGTTCTCCAACTCTATTTATACCCTATTTTCCTCGCCTCCCCTTTCGCATTTTTCCTCAATCGATTACCAGCAAACTCCGTACTAGATTTTACAAACTTCTTCAAGAAACAAATATTTCCAACATTCTTTTAGGCCCTGTGATAGCCTTGTTAGAAGGTAAAAATCTTTTTGTTTTCTTAGGAGTGTTTTTGGGGATTTTTTTTACTGTTTTAAAAACCTATAAGCGACAACCTATAAGCTAGTGGGATCGACCGTAGAGTAAGTTCACAACTAGATAGTGGAGGAGATAAGGAAGTCAGGGTGGAAGTGGAGTGGTCTTCAGATGAGAATAGAGTAGAATCGGCACCTGAGCTGAAAGTTCAGCTTGAATGGACCAAGGATGAAAGTAAAGAAGGGGAAGGTAATAAGAAGGCACAGGCTAGTTCCAGTGGTGGTGGTCAGTGAAAAGGACTTGCTGTGTGTGTAAGCACATCCTCTCTAAGGTGAGGGAGAAGGATTTGTATGCTTTGCGACAATTGTGTTGAGTGCCTGATCGCGTGGCTCTATGGATCCTTTACAAAAGGGAGCGGGCTCCTTGCTCCCCAGGGAGTGTGTGGTCGCTCTTCCGATGAAGATGTTTGACGCCAGTTTCTATGTTCATCTTCCACAACCTGTCATAAGGTTGCTGAGGTATTGTGGGTTTGCTACCTTGCAAATTACCCGAGGAAGCTAAAAAACTATAATTGGGGTCCTCTCCCTTTGGCAAAAGAAGGGCTGGGGATTTCTGAGTCCTAACGACCTCAATTCATACTATTTACTAAAAGCCTTATCTTTTCGAAAAGGTGGTTCTATGTGACCGCATGGCCTAAAGTATGGGTATACATCCTTGGGGAAACTTGATTGAGGGAGTGTCTGAGTCCGTCTCTGACTGGAAGGAAAACAGGTTTTAGGTAGGGATGAGTGGATGACCCCAGCTGCCCCTGGTGACAAGGCATGAGTGTCCCGATGAGCTACTAGCAGACTAGCAAGTAATTTTTTTGTTTATCCTTTTGTCAAATCTAGCGAGCTAATACTTAACTCTGTTTATTTTTGTGCCAAGTAGGGCTGGGCATCTATTCCGCAAACTCACAAACACAATGGGTCGGGTTGAGTTGGGTTGTATAGTAAACCGGGTCAGAAACTGGTTTAGACGTAAAGAACCGACTCCAGTTTAGTCGGGTTCAGAGTCACAAGCGTACAAGTGGGTTCAACCTGCATAACCCGGCTCCAAGTCGGGTTGGACATGTTCAAATTTTTTTTTAATTCTTCATTTCTCCTATTCTCTTTCTAAATTCATTGGCTTTCATTTCAAGTAGAATGGCAGATAGATAAATTGATAGAAAAAATCACAAATTCACAGGCATGCAATGATTTTCGTCTTGAATTTTCCCTTAACAATTTTACACAAAGGCATACTAATACAATGATAAAAATAGATAACCTCTCTCCGATCTGGAACCTTAGCCCCCAAAATTCAATTCATCCACTCCACTGCTCCTCTGCACGTCGCCGTCGCTGTTGCCATCCTCCCCTCTCTCTCTCTCTCTCTCTCTCTCTCTTTATGTATACACCCAATTTCTTTACCAACAAACAAAACTCAGTCATAACTCACAGGAACCCTAGGCCCTCAATTCCAATCCTCTACTCATGCGTTCCCCCGCTGCTATTGCTACTCCTGTACCTGATCCCACTGCTACCATGCCGCTGTCCTCACTCCAGATGCTGTTCCACTATTGGTCTACCTTTACCGTTCTGCCTCTGGTCTGTTGGCTGCCATTGCCTGTCGCTCGATCAGCTACCGCATGTCCTGCCACTGGCTGCTGTTATGAAATTATTCAACTTGCAACTTGCAAGACTTGCAAGACTAATGAGGAGTAGGGTTTCGATATAATATGGTGAATGAATCTAGGCTTTGCGATATTGGGCCTTTTTTTTGTAATTTTGGGCCGCTGATATTGGGCCTTTTTTTTTGTAATTTTTAGCCGTGAACCCGAGAACAAAGTCAACCTGACTAGGCCCGAGTTGACTTAGGTTGACTCAGGTTGCTAAACCGAGACAGATCAGCTCGGTTCTTGAAGCTTAGGACCTAAATATTAAAGATCGGGTTCAGGCTGGGCCCAAACCCGATGCACTATTGACTTCCCTATTTAAGGAACAAAATCAAGGGTGTCGCTGCATTGCCCATCGAAGACCGCCACCTCCCAGACCTGATAGACGAAGACTTATTGATAGGAGCTAGGCCAGGATTGAACGTATTTCCAATGATCCTAACAATTATACGTCATTCCCACCTGAGTTTTTTGGGCGACCTTGCTTCTGATCTCTAGCTGACCTGACATTTGTATTTTCCCGGGGAAAAACATTGATCTAAGGGTCAAAAAAGAGCTATTAGTGATGCCGAGAAGAAAAGGGCCGCTTGGGAAAAGAGGAAAGTAGTTTGTGAAAAAGTCGAGGAGATAAGGACTGCTAAGCAGATGGATGAGACTTTAAGCCAAAAGGAAGAGAAAAGAAGCTCAGGGAGCATAAGGCCATGGGAAAGAGGCCTATGACAAGTGAAGGCATGGTCGTTCCAGAGCGATCTGCTAAGAAGCAACTGGTTATCCAGGAGCCTACGCCAAACTCTTCTTCTCATGCCCCCTTATTTGTTCAGAACAAGGGGGCATAGCTAGCTAAGGAGAAGGGACCTCTCGACTTTCTTGCTGAGGACCTCTATGTCCCTATGGATCTGGCTTACCGGCCTCTGCTTGAAAATCTGAAGTGCAAGAAGTCTTCCGATCACTGCTCAGGTTCAACATGGCTAAGAGGCCCTTCAGCAACTCTATTAAGGGCATGCCCAACATTGTCACTGGTACTGTTAGCATGGCTAGGGACTGGTCGAATAAGTTGGAGGACTTCATGACCTCGTTCACATTGGCTGAGATTCTCCAAGCCAACCCGGCTATGTGCGCTTGATCTGCTATTCTAGACGAGCATGCTATGGCTCGCGTCCATCGCTTCATCAGGGAGAAGGAAAAAACTTTCAGACCAAGCAATTTTGGCTGTCAAGGTGACGGAGGAGCTGGAGTTGTCCTTGAAGGAGAAGGCTATAGATTTTAAGACTGAGGCTTGAAACATGAAGGAAGAAGAGCAAGGACCTTGAAACTCAATTGGAAACTAAGAAGTCCAGTCATAAGTAGGCCGTGAGGAAGGGAGAAAACTGAAGTTTTTCTAATGAGCTCATTCAATAAAAAGAGGTCATTGCCAAGTATAAGGACTCAGAGGAGTACAAAGCCAATACTACTATGCTTTACTTTGAGCCTGCTAAAGAGCTCCTTGGTGAAATTGAGCACGTGCAGCTGGAGTATGACCTAGCTTTTCTTAATGCGCAGGTTGCCAAGCTCAAGCAGAAACACGGCTATATGAGCTCTGATGAAGAGAAGGAGGAGGTTAAGGCTGAAGTCCCTACCCAGGCAGTCGAAGTTGAAGTTCTCTCATACTAGAGAAGAAGTCGAGGTCCTCCTCTAGCTGTAGAGGGAGCTGGAGTTCATATTGGGGAAGAAGTTGAGGTCCTTCTCTAGCTATAGAGGGAGTTGGAGTTCCTGCTCTAACTCTAGAGAATCAGCCCTAGGGCATTTGTAATTCCTTTTGTATTTTAAATTTCATGAATGAAACGGAATGAATTTCTGCAACTATCAGCTGATTATTTTTATATTAAATAAGTTCACTGTTTTAGCAAAAAGCACGCCTTTATTTGTGATTGAAGCCTTTAAACAAATTTCTAAACCAAAGTGTTAAGGCGCTGATAGGAATTTTGTTCTAGTTCAAGCCGCATACTCATTCATTAGGGGTTAATTTGTCAAAGTGTGAGATCATTAACTAGGGGCTGGTTCTAGTTTTGTTCGAGTAATCCTTTTTTGATTCGTCAAAGAGTAAGGTCATTGACTAAAAGCTCATTTTAGTCGTGGTCTCAAGCTTGATAAAATGAATCTTTTCTTGACAAGTGCTAAGAAACTAGTTATGAGCTTGCTCTAACCTGGGTCGTAGACCTTTTATTTGATCATTAAAGACTGTTATAAAGTCACAGCAAAGCTGATACTTGGGTAGATAAAAAACCATTCATTACTCAAACGTAATCATTTACTACCCAAACGTACCCAAAAACATACCAGAGTCATACTCAAATATCGCTAACTGTTAGGTCGTGAAATTATGGTTTGATATTTTTTAGCTCGCACGGGTACTTTAACTTTCCAACAATGACCTGACAGTTATGATACGAAAACATTTTGAGAAAATAAAAAGGACTTAGAGTTAACACCCGGCTGTTGGTAGTGCCTTTTCAATTGCTCTGCGTTCCAAGGGTGTATCAATTCTGTTTGTTGCATATCCTCAAGCTCGTAGGCCCCGTTTAATGGGATTCGCCTGGCTCTGTATGGGCCTTCCCATATTGGTCCCAGATTCCTGATGCTGGTTCCTTAGTTGAGAGGAAAACCTTACGAAGGACTAGGTCTCCTAACTCAAGCCTACGCACTCAGACATTGGTGTCGTAGAACTTGGTGCATTTCTACTTGTAAGCCGTATTTTGTGATTTTGGCCAACTCTTATTTTTCAGTGAAAAGATCAAGCTTACGAGCGAGTAGCTTGTTGTTTCTTGCTTCATTGAAGTGTATTGTTCTAGAAGTTGGGACTTCTAACTCTACTAGAATTAGAACTGCAGGTCCATGTGTGAGGGCGAAGGGAGTTTTGCCTGTTACAATCTGGTAGGTTGTTTGGTAGGACCATAGAACTATAGGAAGCTCCTCAACCCAACCCCCCTTTAGAGCTTCCAAACACTTTTTCAAAGTTTGCTTAATGATTTTATTGACAGCTTTGACCTGTCAATTAGCCTGCGGGTGATGAATAGAAGTTCTTTACACCTAACTCTTCATAGAATGTTTTGAATTTGGAGTTATCAAATTATCAGCCATTGTCTGTGATTATGGCATTTGGGACTCCAAATCTGCAAATGATTGACTTCCAGATGAAGCCTGTTGTTTTCAGCTATGTGATGGTGGTTAGAGCCTCAGCTTCCACCCACTTCGTGATGTAGTCCACAGCTACAATAGCGAACTGATTCTCTTTTTCCTTTGGGAGTGGGCCAATGAGGTCTACTCCCCATTTGGCAAAAGGCTATGGTCTTGTTATCAAGGTCAATTCATCTAGAGGGCTCTTGATAAGAGGGGCGAATCATTGACATTTGCCAAAAGCTTTGGTAAATTCGATAGCGGCTTTCTTAATTCTGAGCCAAAAGTACCCTTGCCTCAAAATCTTGTACATAAAGGATTGCCAGCCTGAGTGGTTGCCATATACCCCAGAGTGTACTTCCTCCAGCACAACTCCTGATTCGACTGGAGTAAGGCATCTTAGCAGTGGTTCGACAAAAGTTCTGTTGTAAAAAATTCCATCAACTAGCAAGAACATGGCAGTTTGCTGTCTGAGTTTTTGACCGCCGCCCTTGAGGGATACACATTCCTTCAAGAGCTGGATGATTAGGTCCATCCAGTTACCTGTATACTTGGTCTCCATCACCATTATTTTCACTTTTTTGACAAAAAGGTTTGCCATCTCTCTAATTGGAATGTTTCTGAGTTATCCTGCCACTTTGCTGGCTGTAAGCTTAGCCAAAGCATTAGTATGACTACTTTCATCTCATGGAATCCATACGATCTCAAACCAATCCAATCCTTTAAGTTTTCCTGTGAGTGTATTTGGGTACTGGGAGAGTTTTTCACCTCGTACCTCATAAGCTCCACTTGTCTGATTCACAACAAGCTAAGAGTCACTTTTGATAACTAGCTCTTTGATGCCTATGGACTTTGTCATATCCAGCCAGTATGACCTTGTACTCAGCTTCATTGTTGGTGGCATTGAAACTGAACCTGATAGCTTGATAGTGGTGGTTTCCAGAAGGACTAACGAGAGCGATTCCAGCCTCAGAGTATGGTTAGTCAAAGATCTGTCAGCATACAATTCCCATGTCAAAGGTTCTAGACTGCTGAGGCCGGGCTCAGAGGGCGTAAGCTCAGCTATGAAGTCAGGTAAAACTTGGCCCTTAATAGCTGTCCTTAGCTTATAATTGATGTTGTATAGGTTAAGCCCAATAGACGATTGACCAAGCGACTTGAGAGGTTGTGTTTTTGGAGCAGTTGCCTTAAAGAGGTGTTGATCAAGACTTTGATGGTGTGTTTGAAAAAATAGGGACGAAGCTACTTTCAGGTGAACACAAGAGCATATGCGAGCTTCTCCATAGGGGGTACTTGAGCTCTGTGTCGTGTAGAGAATGACTCACGTAATAGACTGGCAGCTGGGATGCCCTTTTTATCTTGCCTAGAGCCGCCATGATTGAGGACTCCGGGACGGCTAAGTACGAGGAAAGTGTTTTGCCTTGTTTTAGCTTGGATAACAGTGGAGGAGAAGAGAAGTGCTTCTTCAGCTTAGTGAAGGTGACCTGACACTCCTCCATTTACCCAAATTCCTTGGAATTTTTTTGAAGCTATGAGGAAAGGCTTACACTTATCCGTCAGCAGTGATACGAAGCGGTTTAACATAGCCACTTGCCTGGTCGAGTGTTGGACTTCTCTAACTAACTTTGGAGCCTCCATATCTAAATTTGCTTAATTTGATTTTTTCTGGGTTTGCCTCAATTCCTCTTTGGTTGACCACATATCCTAGAAATTTCCCCTGGAGCCACTCCAAAGGAGCATTTCTTCAGATTAAGTTACATTTAGTAGTGTCTAAGGACCTGGAATATTTTGGTGAGGTCCTCGATATATTGCCCAGCTTGTAGGCTCTTGATGAACATGTCGTCAATATAAACTTCCATGGTCATCTCCTTGTAGCAGTTTCTCTTGATAGAGGTTTTTAACACCTCTATCAATTTTCTTCCACTAGGTCGTTTAAAAATCATGCATCAACATTTTTTCACAGTTATCAAGACAACTATATTGAGAGACAGATTGTCAAATTAAGGAAAATAGTAGAAAATAAAAAAAGAAGTCCAATATACACTATTACAGAATCTGACCAAAAAAATGGCAATACACGCCAGTGAGAGGAAAAAAGGACGCGTTAACAATAGGCAGTAGCAACTTTTTTTTCCTTAACTAATCTCCTTTTCAGCCATGATAATTAGTCATGCATCACCTGGTTGCTTCATCCTCAAAATTGATTAAATTGGTCTCAAAATACAGGAAAATGCCTGTAACATAACCTAACAAAAATAATGTTGTAGAATAGATATTCAATTTATATGTCCCTTTTTAATCCCGAAATCCCTCTCCAAGAAAGAAAATTTCCCTGAGTTTTTGCTTTCCTTATCCAAGTTTCCTAGGAAGAAAACATTACCTCATTAGTTTATATATACCGCCCATTAACAGAGAAGAGAAATCTATATTATGAAGAGAAATCAATGTCATGTGTGTATCTGGTCTTCAAGTAACTCATTCATAGTAATATTTGTCATAACAGAAAATTATTTTCTCATTCAACAATGTAATGTTAAATACAAAATATGGAGGATCATGAATATTTTCAACTACCTTTTCAGATATACACTAAGAAATCATTTGCCTCATTCCACCATAGTATATAAGATAGGAGCTATATATATAATATCGACCGTACCTTAGAATTCTAAAGGATTCTTCTGATATATAACTACCTTGAAAGCTTCAGCTTTTGGCATTTAGCTTCTCTAGAAGGATCTTGTTCAAGAGTGAGCGATTAGCCTTGCCTTTTGATTCCTCTGCCTACAGACTGCTACCTTCGAACCTAGAAAACAATTTGATGGCAAAACTTTTTGTCCAGTACATAGTTCCTACATGATTGTAAATTCCGTTATACAATTCTAAACAGGGTCGAAAGGATAACAGATGTGTTTGAAACACGAAGCACAAATATATGAAAAAGTTTCACCAACCTAAATTGTTATTTAAGCGATCAAATGGTGTAAATTATTATTTAAGTCATTGGTAGTTAAAATTTTAGGACAATGGAATTTGAAACTTGAATTATAATTTTAGCTATCGCAAGCATGTATAATGTTGGCACTGAATATTTATTATCAAATTAAAAAAATATATAGCAAATTCAAAGATGTGGGAAATAAATACACATCTGATTGTTTTCACACACAATCAATGGGCTTGCGAATTGTATTAACATGAAAAAACACTCTCCAATATTTAGATTAAAGGTGCTAAGATATCCAAATTTAGCAAGAAAAGTAGACTATGAAATAAATTTTTCTGAACAAAATTCTCTAAAAGCTTATTTTGCAGTTTGTTTAAAAAGAGGAAGGAGAACACAATATTTCATGAAGGTTTCAAAAAAACACTTTCTATTAGTTCAAGCAAGCAAACCACTCAAAGTCAGCTAAGCTAAGCCAAGTCAAGTATCTTATCTCTTCAACCATCCCTAAATTAAAAATACGCACTCAAAATCTAAGAATTGAAAGCTGGTTCAATAGCTATAATCCCCATATTAGAAGCTTCCAAATTAATTACATGGAAACACAATTGATAAGATGCATGACAACCCATTTGAAATTAGGACAATAAGCAACGAGAGAAAACAAAAATGTAAATAATGATATGGATGCATAATCTGGAATGAACGGGAGAACATAAAAGCTACCAGTCAACCAAGCCTTTGAGTGAGTGCTCCTTACCCTCAGAGGATAATGATCAAAATTAGAGAAAAAGTCAAGCATGCCTAGGACTTAAAAGTTGTATTCTTCTTATAAGAGTTGTTTAAATTATGATCGCTTGTAAAATTTTTAAATCTCCAAATGGTAAATTTTGAAGATCAATGTCAGAGACTTTTTAGTTTCCCTCTTATTTATGTACACTTCCCTCTTTTTCTTAACCGTAATTGAAAAATTCTCATTCTAAAGACAAAACTACACTAATCATTTTCCAAAATTTTCCAAAATATTCTTGTGTTCTCTTTTCAAAAAATCTATCACAGAGAATATGGCCGAAAAATCTACGGTTAGAACAGGTGCTAGAGACAGGAGGAGACAAGGACGTGGTAGTTGCGGAGGCAGAACTTTGAAGAAGGACAAATCAGACGAAGGATTGTCGCAGTGTTCACAAACGATGGAGAATCTAGTACAATTTAATCCTCCAGCGCAACCAAAAGACGAAGTCTCCACAAGTAGAAATTGTTGATCAAACAAATCCAACACTGGTATCTCCTTACCAAATATATCCTCTTTGGGCAATGCTGTTGTTCAAAGGGAAAATTTAGAACACAGCTGCAAACAGAAATCAAGAACAACCGCCAGAAAATCCAATTCAACCAGTGCCAGACAGTTATCAAATAGGAAATTCAAAATTCTCAAGTACTAGAAGTTGCACAACCTAAAAATCCAGTTGAAGTACAACAGGATAAAGTTCTTCAGGAAGCCACAAATCTCCAGGATATTTTGCAATGAATATCTAGGGATCATGAAAACCCTACCGATTTTGGGAAACATCGACAATAGGAGGAAGCAGAACGAAATAAAAAACAATTAGTTGAGGAAGAACAAAGAAAATCTTCAGTAAAGGAGACAGCAGATCAGAATAAATCCTCTTCACATTCTGCGGAGGAGAAATTTGAAGGAGGAGAATCTAACAATTCTGAGAAGTCATAATCAAAAACATCAGAGGAGGATACATCCATTCCGAACAGAGAGCAGAAATAAAAAAGGGTGAATGATAATTCTGAGAGTGAATATGAGGCTGAGGAAGAAGAAGAAAATTCTGAGGAATTTTCTACTGAACGTGAAGTGATTGGGGTATTCTCTGAGAAAGAGAAAACGAAAAGGGGATCAGAAATGGTAAACAAAAAGTGGAAGCAGCTAGAAAAATTCCCACCATATGGAGACCAACTGGGGTTGTAATTGGGAGTCCCAAAAAAATAGCTCAATCAAAATCAGATGAGGATACAGGTTTACCTAACCAGGATGTATTTGGGGAAGACTCTTAACCAGAAAGCTCAGACGAGTTCATAACACATCTTGATGATCCAAAGGACTTCAAGTGCACTGCGATTAGGACAGCACGAGGTTTTTTCGTTCCTTATACCTTCCATTTCCATGGTCATAAAACTGCTAAGCTTTTCAAAAAATATGTGATTTTTTGAAAATTTCAATATAGACAAAGAATTGTTTTTTCTGATTTTGAGGGGTTTGGTCTAGGGGAGTTAGTGAAATTTTTCAAGATTGAAAAATTATTTGACTGTCATGGCAAGACTAATGAAACTGTTGTTAGAGAATTTTTGGCTAACATTCCTAAAAATCTTAGTGATTCTAAGTACTCAATTCACATCAAAAATCTATGTAAGGGGAAGAATGGTGAGATTTACTCCAGATAGTCCATGAAGCTGGGTAGGGACCAGATAGTTCAATATAACTAAGAACACTGAATAGAGTATATCCAATAATGAGATAGCCCAGGAACTAATTGGAACTAATTAGCCAGCTAGGAGATCAGAATTTAGGGTCGTATAGATGTCATTGAGGTATAAGTTGCTACATAAATTTGTGATGACTAATTTGGATCCACTCACTCACAAGACAAAAATGAATAGACTGAGAGCACTTATCCCTTATCAACATTGGACTAACAAGCCATTGGATTAGGGACATCGTGTGTATGATGTAATTAAGAGCTGTATTTCTGGCAGTGGTCCTAGACATTCCAAAACCTACAAACTTCCTTTTCCATGGATTATTTATCATCGTTTGAAAGACAGGAAGTTGAGGATATGCAAGGGGATGTTTGGACACAAGTTATTGGACTGCTGAAAAGGGACCGTTGTGCTAGAATGTTTAAATCTACAACACAATCTATTGCTTCTACGGCATCTACTGAGTAGGATATAGAGGAAGGTATTCAGCATATATCCAAACTAGAGGCTAAATTATCAGAATTCAAGAACAGTTCACTAACTTCTGGTACTCACATTTCGACTTTTTAAATGCTTTTAATCCTTTGTGTAGTTTGATGGTTCATTATCTGCTGATAAATGGACAACTATTTACCTAAAAGGATGAGGACATTACAAATTTCCTCAGGGCATACCTGAAAGCAATTGATCATCAAGCAGCATCACGTCAGAAGTAGGATGTAGCAAATCCAGTAGCAGCAGACCCAAAGCTAGATACATCCAAGACAACTACCCCAAAGAAGAAGAAGAAGAAGAGATCAGCTGAAAAAGATAATAACCAGGAGAAGAAGAAGAACAAAAGGCCAAGAAATCCAATAAATCTTACAGAAGGAAGAAATTCTCAAAAAGCATTAAATGCTTTTTGAAACAATCATTTAAAATTCCATTATTTTGTTTATAATTTCTGTTTTAATATTTTGTTGGATTACAAGTTTTAAACTCCTTATGCTTGCTACAACACTTTGATGCAAGAAATACTATTTTGAGCTCAGATATGGCTTTTACACCTTTAGCTTTAATCTTGCTAACATGTTCTACGGGACACATTTGGCTTTTCTCCTTTGTCAAAAAGGAAGAGAAGAACAGTAGCATGATAGGATATATCTAGCATACTTTTGTTTTGCTTTGATATGATTACATGCTACATTTTTATTTGCTATCTTTTGCTTTGATATATCTTAGGGGGAGTTTTTCTTACTAAGGGAGAGTATTTACCTTGTATATATGTCGAAACCCTTAGGAACATTTTTGACACTTTGAGAAATGAGGGAGTGCGGAAGTCACTGACTTAGCCTGAAATCTTATATGAATGGAAGCCTCCTAAATCTTGGGCTTTACCTTGAGGAAAAGGCACATGGCTGGACTCCAGGCTAGGTAGGTCACCCTCAGAACCACACGTGCATAGGCTGATGTGGTAAAAGAAGCTTTGTGTCGTCAACAAAAGGAACTAAAGCCTTAGCATTCTCCTTGTAGATAGGAGATGAGCTAAGAGATAGAGAAGAAGGAATAGGGGAGAGACCACAACTCATAGATGTTAGTAAAAGAAACTTTTGTAAAATTGACATTCCTAATTTTTAGTTAAGTGTCAAAATAATGTTACGTATTTGCATGACTTGTTTTATGTGTAATATTTATTTTAGCATGCAAATTTATGTCTTGGCCGAAAAGAAGGTGTTGGAGTGTGTGTACACTTTCTTGGAGTCTAAGAAATTCTTGAACTCATGCATAATTAAAAGTTTCTTAGTTTAAGTTATATTATTACCATTTTCAACTAGATATTAATTTATTGCATGACAAGTTTGATTTAACTTAGGAAAGTTTTGTGTTTATGGTATTATGCAATTCTAATTTTCCTTATGTTTTATTTCTATATGGATTCGGCCTTTTTAATTCTTGTCTTGTACAAGAATTCAAAGTTCATCCTATATATTCTTTTGTGGGTTGAACAATGAAGACACCACGATCGAGCCATTCTTTCAAGGCACATTCTCTGTACTCGACGCAAACAAGAGAAACAAACACACTGCTATACCCGGTAGATTTAATCTTCCAAATCAAACTTTCATGCTCTAAATTATGTTTGTTTGGCAAACCCTTCAAAGTGTATTGATTGAAGATCAATATACATGCGAAGGACTATCCACACAAGGAGAGGATACATCCTGATTAAAGTGTAAAGTACCACATATTCAAAAAAGAGTAAAGACTGTAAGTCCGGACAAGAAGCACCAAAATGATCAATGCCCTGACTGTAGCGCTCAACTGATCTCACATGATCAGGGAAAGAATCAACACCAACATATCTCAACTGATCATTTAACACCGAAGTAGTGGCAGAAGCCACAATCCTCTCCACAAAAAATCATGGGAGCAACCCAGAGACACCCTCAAACCATGATCAAGCGATGAAGGAGAGGCAGTAACAACATGATGGAATACCTGGGTCCCAACGAAAGAAGTGATCAAAACTGTATCAGGCAGTGAAGCAGACAAAGTAGGCAGAATGTGAATGACTAATGAAACCACTGAAATAAAAGGAATCACTGTAGCAGAAGTTGCAACAAAGACCGACATTGAAATAGGCAGAGTGGCAGCAATGCTAGGAGGTAAAGAACCCATGGGCACAATCACTAGCTCTGTCAGAAATCTAACCCTGGAAGTAGAACCAAGAACAGGGACCTACTGACGAGGCTACTTAGTCATAACACCATTTTCCCTCTCCTATTGAAAATAGGTTGGTACAGTGGGTCGGGCATACACAGAACTAATCACTGAAGTGGAACTAACTTTTCCAAATGATAGAGAACCACCATATGAAGGGGATGGTAGTGGGAGAGATGGAACAACTACCCTACACTGAGGAGAAGAGTGTCCCGTATGTCCATTTGAGGAGCAAAAAACTAGCATCTTCTCATAAATAATCTACAACCAAAAACTACGGTTGGGCCTTCTATCAACCCAAATCCTATCAGGGAGCTTATGCTCTAGGTGCACCTCAACACAAATCCTAGCCTTACTAGGCCTTACTAGGCATCAATATGCAAAGGCTGGCCAACAACTTTAGCTAAAAAATATAACACATTCTTAACAAGCAAATGCACAGGCAATGAAGGAAAAGAGATCCAAATAGGAACAATAGGAGTTTCCCTGTCTAGATGAAAATCCATCATCCATTTCAATACCTTCATCTCATAACCAACAATAAACCAACGAGGACGGGAAAAAAAGCAAGTATAATCGAACTCATGTGTAATGTAGTGACCAGAAAACTTTAAAACTATAAATTTTAAAATTTCAAATTTCTTACGTTGCGTCTCTATCAATTTCTTTGAATTTTAATTTCTTAATCTAATTTATTTATAAGGATTTATCTTACATAAGAATTTATTCATGTATTTACCATTTAGATGACCATTTAAATAAGTTAGTACAATTGATATTTTACGAATTTTTTTAGTCATTTAGCAACTTAAAGCATTTGTAAATATATATGTATATACATAACTTCATTAATTATTTTGGTGTGGGCAAACATTAACCCACAGGCGTTAACATATTGTAGCCTATAAGAGAAACTCTTAGATCAAGCTATGAAACTTTGGCCCCAAACAAACGTACTTTGGCCCCAATCAACCATTTCTAAGATATTTCACAAAATTTTTTATCTTATCATAGTGTATGAAAGCCATTACTTTAGCCCCAATTAACATATTGTAGGTGATTTTTGAGGCTCTTTGGTCCAGATTCAGAATTGGATGATAAAATAGGATATTTATATCTTCAACTTGGCTTTTGAATGGAGCAAGAATCACAAGATTTGGATAACTATAGCTCGACATATCCATGAAAAACCAACAGCTGTACAGACGGAAAGTTTGACTGTCAAACTGTTCTTGTTCTCTCCTCTTGGCCGTCTTTTCGCCGACCTAAGTTCTGAATCTAGGAAAGTGATAAAGTTGAATATTATAGATAGATCACTTGGCTTCATTTTCAAACTTGAATCACACCAATCCAATATCTATAACTCCATATATGATTAAAATAGTGAAGGCTGCCCACTAGTCAACATCTTATCTTGATAAGAACACAGCTTGGAACTTGATGATGACTTTTGACTACTTTGTGAACCGAATTTGAATCTGGTCATATGAGATGATTTTGTGCATATTTAAGTTATCTTTCCAATCCCACTTGAATCATCTTCATTGGACCTCTAGAACTCAATTTATCACGGTTTCTTCGACACTTGCCCACAGTCGACATAATTATTGAACATCCCGACTTGTCTTGATCGACTTGCGCCATGAACTTTCGACACTTGCAACATAAAAATACATCAATAAGTACCATTTTTTCATGTACAATACTTGCCAATATGCATGTGAATACATACTTTAACTAATTACTTTTTAGGACATGTATTCATACAAGATGAACTTGTAGCATGAAAATCGATTTGCCTCAACAAAATGGCTGGATTACTATCAAATGAACGTATAGTGCCTTATAAATGATATATCAAAGATGCAAATTTTGACACTAATCATACTACGTGCTCGCTATCTCGATACCCCGTAGGAGTGCTGGAATAGATATCTGCCCTCAAGGTCGCTGAATCAATTCTCTAGGTCTTCTGGTTGTGCGGTCGCCAAGTCGTTGGGTTAGGTGAGGCGCTTAAGGCCTGGTTCGAAGACCCTCTACATATTGACCTTTGTTGACCTTTGATCTTTGCTAACTTTTATGACCTGGTGGTACACTATGAAATCTGCATATTACCATTGTGTCTTGATAATTTTGGATCATTCTTTGAGGACCACCTGTAAATGTCATAGGGAGGTAAACTCTTGTACTGTGTGCTGCAGTATCGGTTTCACTCCTAAGTAGGGCCTCACTCAACCGATTGTATATTTCACACCTTAATTCTTTTTTGTGAGCCCGGATGTAAGCTAAGCGTGAAGCCTCAACTGTTGCATAAGCATCGACTAACAATTGCTGGAACAGCCTTCTAGAAAATAAGATATGTCGAGATTCAATTGCTCTTTCTTGTAGTCGAAAGCAAAATACTCCCAAATGCTTAGAGTTGATCAACCGCTTTCTGAATGAGAATTCAAAGTATTTAAACAAACATTATCAATATATCCCATTTTTCCCATTTTAAAACAATAATGGATACTGCAAAGGTAAGTACAACGGATGTTGCTCAGTAATTCTCTGTAATTTTCCATATATTGGCTCAACAATTACGTCTCAACTTCCTGGTTGATTTTGAAAATCACCTAAATCAAATTTGGCACTTCATTTTCGTTTTCTGGCAAATTATATTGCCGCTCATCTGGGTAAGATGAATGAGCACCAGTACTTGCTCGTCCGATAAGACGTATTCTAACATTTACAACATTTTCTTGCCGAATTTTATTTTGCGCAGTCCAAAATTGCTTCACAAGATAATTATGTGTATCCAACATCTCTTTTAAATCATGAATGATATCAACAGATAACCAAGAGTTTTCTGAATTTTGCCTGTGCCATTAGAAAAATGCACATATTTATTTACAAAAGAAATTCACATAACAAAGTAATGGCATTTATCTTGCTACTTTATTATTTTTTTCCTTACCCAACAGTTCTCTTTCGATCGTTAATCTCATATTCAGGGTCTGAAATACATAGTTGGGTCTAACATGGTGCACAGCCTTCAGCAAGCAGCAAATACAAAAGCCAATACGGCCACGCTTTACAAAATGAAAAATAGCCCAAGCATTTAAACCAAGTTTAGCCAAACATTGCTCTCCCATTTCATGGCCCAATGTGATGGCCCAAACCATATCATTCGAAGCTATTGTAAAGGCCCACTATTGCGTTATAGCCCATTTAGACAATATTAATAGCCCGACACTAAATAGCCAGCCCATTTTCGTTACCCGAGCTGACACTATATAAGGCCCTATTTGCTCTACCTTCTCCAGAAAACCCTAAAACCAACCGTTGCCGTCTCTGCTCTCTCTGAAGCTCCACACCTGCCTTTTCTCTGTAACTTCAAACACGCACAGCCGGGAGCCTAAACTCTTTCATCATGACTACCTACCTATTCAAATCGTTTAGCCATGTTAACCAAGCAACTCCTAAAAGAAACTTTCCCTATCCAAACTCTAGACACTGAAATCGAAGGAATGATGGTTGGATGACTCTAACATTGTGATACGAATAGGGTTACGGATCTAAGATAAGTGGTTTTTTATATGGTTATTTGTTATCTTTTAGCTTCTTTGCCAGATTAGCTCCTGTTTTGTTTTCCCTGTTGATTTGTTTTTTTATTTTTTTATTATTATTTTTAAGTTAAATGTGATCTTTGTTTTTGAAGTTATTGATTTCGGGTGACAATTCTTAATATCTTGTCAGTTGTTTTGTGCGTTAATTTATTTATTTAATTTCTAAACTGTACAAAGTCAATATTTCATACTTGGATAGTCAATGTCAATTATTGAGACTTAAATTTATATATGACCCAGTACTTCATAAACTACTCATTTAATTTCCTGATTTGTCAGGTTGACTGTCTACTGATGTAAAAATTTTGAATTTTGTGGCACATTCATATTGTGTGGGATTCAAAGTTGGAGTTATGAGGTGATCCCTAAATATATCGTGATCTTTTGTGATTTGGCTGGGTTTCAAACTTCCACTTAGTGATTTACATGTGCTGGGTGTATTAGGAAATTAGTAGTCAGAGATTGCTTGTATCATTCTATCTTGTTTTATACCATTTTTGTACTTGGGTGATCAATAAATTGTTTGTGACTATTAAAAGAGTTACCACTACTATCTTTTTGTATAGGCCCTATTTAATTTAGCTTGATCGTGATTATCTTTTCCTTAAATCCAATCCTTTTAACTGTTGATTCCCCCCATTTGTTTATGCCAATTATATAAGTTAAAATTTAATAATTTAACCTTTTTCCACTAAACAAAGTTCTCTTGCAGTCTCTCTGAGAAGAGGGGCTTTTTTGAATCGAGTAAATGATACATTTTGGCTGACTCTCTTATTTTTTTGAGTTATTCAGTATTAATTTATTTTGAAAACGAACCAGTGATTAATCCCAAATGAGTAATTAGCCGCTCTTTAAAATGAGTAATCTATCTCGAAAGTTCCTTTCCTTGCTATTTCCTTTGTGCTTCGATGAATACTTGTGTATTTTTTTTTAATTTACACAGGTAAGCAAAATCCCAGCAGCAAAAATCCCATCTTCTAATTTTTTGTAATCCCATCTTGTAATTTTAGTTTCTTTGTGACATTTGGTCCCTTTTCTTTCCTTTTTTTTTTTTTTTTTTGAATGTCAGCTTCTAATTTGCTTTACCCTTCTTCTGTGCAGAGGATTTAAGCCACTTCACACGCACGTGTTAGCGATATAACAGAAATTGCCAAATGAAATGCTGTTTGGACCTCCTTTAAGACAAGTAATTTGTCTCAAGTTTTATTTCCCTGCAATTTCATATGTGCTCTGATGAACTATTTATGTAATTTTTTAAAATTTATCTTGTAAGAATACTTTTAATGTTTGTAATTTTTGTTGATCACAACTTTATTTTGTAGAAGTTGATATACTAATTTGTCATAAGAAGTGCACTGGTGAGACCAGCGTTGACTGTAGTTATGACGGTTGTGGATCTGCCTCAGTCCAGCAGCCCACCAACACACTCAGGAAAATAATTAAACAAGAAAAGGACTAAAGCAAGTTGACAACCAATGTTTGAAACATTTAGTATAGGGACATTTAGTTATCAATCTACTGTTATGAATTTCCTATGGCTTTGTTTCTATAATTTTTGTCCATTCATCTTAGTTTTACCTGAAATTTTCATAGATGAATGAAGGATGCACATTTTAGTTTTTAATGTCTAAATATTAAATCCTACTTTAAAATTTCCTACCAACAACACATGATGCATGCAAAAACTAATTACAAGTGCAAAACTCAATCATACTCAGTGTGTGATCGCCTATCATTTATAATAAGTATAGATAAGTATAGATATTTTGCAATTAATTTTAAAATAACAATTAATAGATTAAACTACGAGTTGGCATGTACTATCAGATTTAATGGTGTACGTAGATGGACAGGGCATGTTAAGAACATAGTGTTATGTCCCAACCAAAGACAACGTAACTTCCACATGTATTTTTTTTATCCATTATGCAGAATAGGCACATTGAATATTTACCTATATCTACTACAATATGAAAAAATTAATCACACGTGACATTCAACATTTTGAACATAAGTAAAATGTCAGTCCAATGTAACTTAAAAATTTTAATATTCAAAGTTTCACATAGTGTAATTTAAAATTAGAATTTATAACCTAGCCAGTTTATGTGTTGTTTTGTTAACCTCCAGCCAAATGTATATAGTTAGGAAATAAAGCACTGAAACACTTAATAACTCAGTAATGCATTTTTTTTTTATTTTGTATAGGAAAATAATAATTGCCTAGATGCTCTTCATTGTCCATGACAATTTAGAGCATTCAGCCAAATCTGAATTTTCCCCTCATCTGTTTTCCTTCTTCCAATGCACTAAAGACTGAAAAAGAAAATACTCAGTATATTTTCTCTATCTACACACATAATTTTAGATGAGAAAATTATTAAAAAAGTAAAATATACAACAGTACAATAAAACTTATGCATTTTTTGTTTTGTTTTGTTAATCTCCAACCAGATGTATCTTCTTGAATACAAAATAAAGTTGTGATCAACAAAAATTACAGCACATATGAATTTGTCAGGTAATTTGTATCTTCATTGAATTTGTAAGAAATGAAACAAGCGTTGTTGGCTCCACATTTGAAACAAAGGCTGAAGAAATGATTCTTGTATTGCCTAGAACATAGGTCCCGGTATTCAGCCTTTGGAGGTTAACTATACCCCCATTTTCCCATTTCTCTATTTCCATTGTCATTGCAAACTTAGGGGAAAAAATCACAAACCAACAAAAACTTAAACTGATTGCAGGTAGAACTTAGGTAAAATTTTATAAGAAGTAAAAATTACATATCACTGAGTGGAACTATTGTATGTCTATCTGCCATCCTTGTAAACTGTGTTGTAAACTCTAAGTTTACACCATGCACATTTTGTAGGTTTTTTGCAAAAGAAAATTGAAAATGAGAAATCAAACGAAACGGTAATTCCATGTAATCGGGTATCAGGTGATTTTCCTAAACTTATCCAGTAGAATGGTATTTTTAGTTTTCCAGTTTTGGGCTTTGTTTTAACATCTTACTCTTCAGATGTAAAAAAAATTCAGCAGTGCTTCTGCTTAATATTGCAAAATAATTTTTATGGTGCTGTCCAAAAAAAAAGGCCAAAAACATTTAAATGATTTCTAAATACCGTGTGTTATTGTTTGCTGAGTAATTGCCCGTTTAGCAGCACTGCCATTGTCATAAGAATGTCCATTTTTGCATGGTCTGATGATGAGTTTCTTCATACTACTGCTGTTAACTGCTGCCGTATTTTGGGTAACAATGTATGTGGGTGTTTTGTTGATTTATGTGTTGCGGTGTGGTATGTTTCTTCAAGAGAGTTTTTGGACTGTTTTAATTGTATGGTTAGATTTTTTTGCTAGTACAATTGTGTGTGTGTGTGTGTATGTAGAGAAAGTTTGCTATTATAAGCTATGTTTACATTGAAATTCAGAAATGGGCTATTTTAATTGTATGGTGAGATGATGAGATTTGCTGCTATTGCAATTGTGTGTGTAAGTAGAGAAACTCTGCTGTTATAAGTTTGTTTACATTGGAAATACGAAAAACTTGGGGGAGTTACCCTTTATGGTAGCTCTAAGTTTTCACGAGCAACAAAGAGCTAGCAGACAACTATTTCCCTCTAAAAAAATCAGAAAACCCTATATATCTTGTCTTTATTAATGCTTCTGCTGTGCCATGTGTCCACTTACATTTGTCAATTATTTCTGCCATCCAATTGTGTGTGTGAGTAGAAAAAATATGTTGTGTTATCTCTTTTTTCAATCTGCTACACATTGAAAATAGTAAAAAATCATAGGGGAAAATCAGAACATATTTTCACATGAAGTTGGAGACGTCAGAACATATAGCAGAAATTTCTACTGTCCAATTGTTTGTGTATGTAGATAAACTATGCTAAATGTATTTTCTTTTTCAGTATCTACTACATTGAAAGTAGCAAAATCACATTAAAAGTAGGAAACACGCATGAGGGGGGAAATATCATATGTCGTATATGTCGGTGGGTGCTCTAAGTTGTCACAAACAACGAAGAACATCTAGGTAATTATTTATTCCCTCCTCAAAAAATTAAGAAAAACTTGCTTATAATTATTTATGACTGAGTTATTTTGGCGCTTCTGTGCTTTTGTATTCAAGAAGATACATCTGGTTGGAGATTAACAAAACAAAACAAAAAATGCATAATTTTTATTGTACTGTTGTATATTTTACTTTTTTAATAATTTTCTCATCTAAAATTATGTGTGTAGATAGAGAAAATATATTGAGTATTTTCTTTTTTAGTCTTTAGTGCATTGGAAGAAGGAAAACAGATGAGGGGAAAATTCAGATTTGGCTGAATGCTCTAAATTGTCATGGACAATGAAGAGCATCTAGGCAATTATTATTTTCCTATACAAAATAAAAAAAAAATGCATTACTGAGTTATTAAGTGTTTCAGTGCTTTATTTCCTAACTATATACATTTGGCTGGAGGTTAACAAAACAACACATAAACTGGC
>CAVNYN010283052.1:0-62916 GCA_963692815.1 Nyctanthes arbor-tristis | reverse complement strand
TGTGCTCTTCCGATCTTGAATTTGCGTGTTAGGCTCCATGCCCTCACCCTTAAGTGTCTCGACGATTTGTTCCATCCCAGCGATATCATTGGATTGCCCTTTCGCATCAATCAAGATTTGGTAAGTGAAGACAGATGGTCTGATATCTTCTTTCTCCATTAAGATCGGAAGAGCGTCAGCAATTTTCTTCTTGTCAACTCGCTTGTACAAAAGCAGTAACTGATTGCAAGCAAAGCACGTCACAGGAAATTCTAGATCCTTCATTTTATTGAAAACCTCCTCAGATTTCTTGACATCGCATACAGAAACACAATTTGCCAAGAGAGTTCGATATACAATTTCACTTCTGAAGGATTCAGGAATTTGCTGAATGTAGTTTTCTGCTCTGTGAATACCGCGTACTTTGGCGATTAAATCAAGACGGGCAGCATAATCTCTCTCACCAAAGTCAAGATGCTTTTTCGCCTCCAACCACTCCGACAGCTGCAAAAATTTTAAGATTAGATGAGAGAGATGTCAAAAAATAAAAGCAAAAAAGGACTCCTATAACATATAATGAAACTTATTCTGTACGGGAATCCAGCCAAGTATTGGAAATTATGGATTCTGACTTCACAGCTATACAAGAGGAAAATATGAAGCAGAGATGGGAAGTGCAAGCTTGAATAAGTATTGCCAACTTGTAGCCACCGGATTAGATGAAACTTGTTCTAGAAGGACAAGCAAATATTAGAAAAAAGAATGGCACCGAATTATAATCATGTGTTTGTATTCATGCGGTTCCATAGAGATGGCACTCTCTTGGGATTCCAAGTATATAGGCAACTAATCAAGGATCATGAGCAATGCAAATAGTAGTCCAGTTAGCAAAAGTACAAGAAGTTAACAACCACATGAGCAAAAAATGAAAATTTACAAACTCAAAAGCAGCAACACATGAAGGAGAAAGAATTTCTTCACGAAATTGCTAATCCCACATTCATGAATCCATAAGATGAGTACAAACCGCAGAGAAACAGCCTGAACTAACCACACAGCATAAGTTTCATATGTACATGTACAAGGGCTATACCTCACCACATACCTCCAAGATGCAAAACCATATACTCACATTAGCTTAAAATGTGGAAATCTATGTTGCTTAGACTGAGGTATGTACGTCATCTAGGAATGGGTTTGGAACCTGAGATACAGGGATACAAATAAAAAGTTTCGAAATTTTATAAAAGTATATGAATCTCTTTATAAACTTATTTGACTTTAGATATATATTTTGATAATTTTATATGCATTCTTGGAGACACAAAGGATATTACCTTGATTAAAATGATATGAAGGACTTTCTTTTGATTTAAAGGAACCGAGAAGGAAAACATACCATTATTGCATATCCAAGTTTCAGACACGGTACTTCAAAAGAGGAGTTCGAGCAACATAGGTGGAAATCATAAAAAGAAGTTGCATCTGATCCTCAATATAATGGACAAATTACGACCAGGTAGAACTGCAGTGACTATGGATGTTTAAAATGTCACTTGTAATTGAATAGTTGTCAAATCAAGGTTTAGGCAAGAGTATAATGTGAATAGTAAAACAGAAATCAAAACCAACCTTAAGATTTCTAACAGAACATAAAATATTATAAGAATTTTTTTAAAGAATGCCCATACCTGAAATTCTTCAAAATGAATTACGCAAGTGATAACAAAGAAAACATCCTAAGGAATCTGATGGGAACTTTTGACGATAACAAAGAAAACATCCTAAGGAATGTGATGGGAACTTTTGACGACCTAATGACCGAAAACAAGTTAAAAACACTGCTAGAGATGATAGTAATTACAGCCTTTTTGAGTGCAGAAAGCACTCCATGGGACAATCAAATCAGGAATTCATCCAAGCAAGTCACCTTCTGTCCAGTGTCCATTAATTCATCAGAAGAGGGTAATACTGACCAATATGGTACTCTAGGTAACTTCCTAAATCCATTTACAAGTTCTCTTCAGTAATAACAACAAATAGTGAGCGCAATTTTAAAAGAATAATCAATCAGAAAATGAATAGATGAAAGGAAAATGCAGAGAGAAAATTGATACTCGCATGCGGTCTTGTCATTGCGAATAGCACAGGTCTATCATTAGAGCATTCCTAGTGCTTGAGGCCCACTCAAGCAGGGGATTTGGCCCCTCCTTTATAGATTTCACCTTTTGCCAATTCACCCATGGATTTTTCCCCAAACATTATGAGTTTTTTCCTCCCAGCATTTTCCCCTTGGGTTTTTTTCTCCCAACACTAGGATTGCTCTTCAGGAAGATGCATCCTTGAGAGCATATCCAATTTCAAATAATTCATGAATCAACAAATAGAAAGAAATTAAGCATGTCTGTTAAAGATATTAAGTGCATTGTTCAGAACATGGTGAGAGCTACATTGTTAATTTCTAATACATATCAAGAGACCGTCCAAGAAAATTTTGCTTTCTTCGTGTTGATTAAAAAAGGAAAAAGAACACGAATGCCCTGAAGAGAACAAACGACGTGTGCGAAAATGATTACAGTAATTACCTGCAAGGCCTTGCCATATAAACGCCGTCTCCGCAGACTAAGCATGGCTAACGTTACTTCTGACCGGTTAATTTCATTACCTTCCGCAACCCACTTATCCAAGAACTTGCCAAGGAAAGACGGCGAAGCAGCAAGGAGAGCACTGCCTAATGCTGAAGTATCCATCTTTCTTGAAGATACCTTCTCTCCAACAACAGTTTCAGTATCTAATGGCTCCAGTACATTTTCTGAATATTCCATGTCATCATTTGAAGACTCCTCTTCAGAGATCTCTGGCCCAGATATTAGCTCATCATCACTCTCATCTCCAGCATCTTCTTGAACAATATCAGTAGTAGTTGGACCTTCAAGTTCAGAGAAACCATCCTCCAAGTCATCATCTTCCTCTCCTTTCCTGGAGTCTGCCTGTGTAGAATAACCACATACTTCCATGGATAACTTCCTATTAGATGCTCTGTTATTGAATCTTCTGAAAGATTTCTGTGCACCAAATGGTATTTCTTGGGAATCAATTAACTCTGCCTTGTGATTTTCCATGTGACATCTTGCTATTTCAGATTTAACACAGAAAATACTAGAGGGCCCTATGCTAAATCCTCGATTACTGGGTACAAACAATATGCACACATCAGAATTCCATAATATAGAAATGAGAATGTCATATTAATAGATACTTGCCTATCAATTATAAAGTTTCTTAAAAATTCAGTAATAAAAATCATATAAGATATGCCCCTGCTCTTTAAATAAATAAATTTGAAAAAAAAATTAATATTATGACAGCTATTTTTTCCCCTACGTGCATTTAGTTTTTTCTTCAACATATCTCAATCTATACGCGTGCATAAAAAAATACTACAAAAACATAAGCATATTCTAATATTCAGAAAAGTACACACACAGACACACTGTGCAAACTAAGGATAAAAATAGTTGGACAGTAAATAAACCGTCTCCAAGTTAACCAAAAAAAGGGCAAATAATCATCAAAGAAAGACGCCATTCCACCGAAACGTATATAAACATAAAATAAACAATCAATCAAAAAACTAAAACACAAACACTTATGCATAGGAGCAGATACAACACTTACAGACACCTATAGACACACGCACATACACATATTTTGCCAATCTGAGTGAAAAATTGTTAAAGAGTAAGAAATTACATGATAGGAACTGAGGCTCGTCGAATTGCCCACATGTTGAATTTCAGAGACTTTATGGCAGTAATATTGCGAAGTGAAACAGAAATGCAGAAGTGACTAAACTGAGGAGTCTTAAACCCTGAAAACCCTAAAGCCTGAACCAATTTGGATTTGTTACATATTTGAAGCGAATGATAATGAAAATAGTGAAAATTGCAAATATGTCCCTTAGGTTTCAATAATGTTAATAGAGACCCAATAGATCTGTACAACTACAATAGCCATGTTCTGTTTTGGTCCCTGGAAAATTTATGGAAGAGTTGAAGTAGAACTTTCATTTTTGTCTTTTCTACTACCTCCGTTCCAAAAAGATAGTCTAGTTTTCTTTTTTCGTCTATATCAAAATATAGTCAAATTTTCATTTTAATAAGTAGTTAAAATATTAGTTCTCTTATATGTCTCTATTTAATTTGCATAGTTATCAACAAAATAGAATTATTAAAGTAGAATAATTAATAAATGAAAGAGTATAATAGGGAAATTATGATTAAATTTATTTTTCCAATACTATTAAATAATTTTTCTTAATCTATATGAAAAAGGAAAGACTATCTTTTTAAAATGGAAGTAGTAGTTACTTTCTATTTTTTCTTCTTCAATATTTTGATAGTCGATCCCAAACTCGAGTCAAGAATAATCACTGTGAGTTTATATTAGGGCATTTTCAATGCACGAGATTTGGAGAATGTCTAAGAGAAGAGAAAAATTATTGTAGGTCCCAAGTGTCTACCCATTTTCTTTTAATTTTCGTTTTTCTTTTACTGCTTTCCCCACTTTTTCTCAACAATTTCTTCATTGTATCTCATCTCATGTCTATTTTCTCATATCCAACTTCACAATATTTATTCTATTTTACATTTCTATTTCTATCATCTTGATCTCACTTTTCCTCCTCTTTTTTCAGATCCTTCGTTTTAATCATCTTTAAATAATATAATTATATTCTCTATTTCTCTCCTTGATATTGTCCAGACAACGTGCATTAGATTATAGGGTAAATTTCACAAAACTTCCCCAACCTTTTCAAAATCAGCATTTTCGACTCTATTCTTCCATTCTTTTTTTTTTTTAACATTTGAGGTTCCCCAACTTTTTAGAAACTTTCACAAAAGGTCTCTAACGTCGTAAAAATCCATTTTAATTGGTAAATGTTAACAAAAAGGGTAATCTTGTCCTTCACAAGTAAATAAAGAAAAATGAATGACAATAAAGTAGAACCAAAAAAAAAAAATCAATATACACACACACTCTAATATTGCACCCATGCGATGCATAGGTATATATACTAGACTGAGTGTCTCTAAACTTTGGTCTAGAATTAGCATCATTTATAGCACGACCGATAAAATCTATATAGAATATAAGAATTAAATAAAGAAATAAAAATGATATATAAATTTTGTTTAAAACGGAATACAACTATACTAGACAAAGGTGCTTTATCATCCATTGTTAAGGTGCTTTGTCATCCATTATGGCAGATTTGATCCCAAGAGAAGGTCTAAACTTATAAATTTCAGGGGAAAATGATTGACCTTTCAACAAAAGAACAATCATCTTCTCAAAGAGAGTAATTTTGAATGGATGTCGAGTGACATGATAAACACCTTTGTTATCCTTGACATTGAATGTATAAGGTATTAATACTATAAATTAAACATTCCTCGAACTTATTTCCTTATCAAACCTATTGATATCGCCTCTATGAGCATTGGCATGGATGTGATCAGCCTAACAAAGAAATGTAGTAACTTTTTAATGGAACAATATGCAAACATTCTTAAATTGAAAATCGGCCAGGAAGAGCTGGCAAAATGGAAAACTGGGAAGGCATACATTTAAGAAAGTAGACCATAATCCAAACCAACTATTAATACAACTAAGAACCTATTCAACCAAGAAACTATTTAAATAACCTATAAACAACCTCAAATTAATAGACCGGAGTCAATCTAATAAAACATACCAATCAAAAACAGTGAAAACATACACATCAGAAAATCCAAAAAAAAAAAAACTTAAAAACTCTAAAGAAAAAAATCCAATAATTCTACCATAAAAATAACTAAAAACCTATAAAAAAAAGTTGACCCCAAAAGACAAAAATTGAGACCTTAAAGCAAGGAACATATAACTAATTAAGAATGTAGGGATGCACGGATAGAAAAATTTTGTAAAGTATAACCATGGCAAAATTAAAGTACAAATGAGCAACATTTGCACATCGGCCGAAATTACAAAAGCAATACATTCAACGCTAAACATAATTTCAATAACAATATTTAATAGTAAAGACTAAATTACATGATATTTCCTTGTAACTAGTAAATGTACATAGATATGATATCTAAAAATTAAAACTATATTAAATAACTAAACGTATATCAAATTAAATAACAAAATATTTTGACTATTACGATAGTTGAAAAGAGAATCATCTTGCTCAACTATTTTACAAATCCGTTCACTTTTGGTTGACAATTTGTTTCATAAGAATCATCGTTATTACTTGTTTCTTCAAAAAAGTTTAACTTGATAATGAAAGCCTAAAATAAAAATATATCATTTGTGACTTCGCTTAATGGTATCCTCAAACATGATGTCGAGCCAGTATGGAATAAATTTTCTATTGAATTAATATGTGCAGTATTTTCCAAACTAATTCAATGTGTGTTTGTCAATTAAAATAAAATTTTCAACACCCATTAAAAATCATTGTTGATTTAGTCAAGTTCTTCATTGAAATTAAATGAGATTTACAAAATGAAAAAAAATACAATGAGGTAGATGGTCACCCCAAAGATCACCCAAAAAAAAAAAAATAGAAGAAACTATCAACACTTAAAAATTACATTTTTAATTTGCATTATATAGAAAGTGAGATAGCACTTTCAATAACCCAAAGCCATGAGTTAGAATCTAAAACATTTTCAGTACCTTAAAGTAATGAGTTAGAATCTAAGTAGAAAGTTTTTTTCAAGTTTCGCGATTAGCACCAAATATATACATGATTGTAATTACCATGGGAAGAAAGACAAAAAATATGGTCCCTACAAAAACTACGGTATGAGGTTGCAAATCTTTTGCAATAATTGGAGATTGGAAAGGTGGTAAATATAGAGAAAATTGGGAATACGATTTTCTAAAATTGGGAAGGTGGTAAACATAGATAAAATTAGGAAAATAAGTAAAGGCTGAGGTCACATTTGTCTTATATAGGAAAACTGAAAAGAAAATGGCAAAAGTCAGATAAGGCAAAAAGCGATTATAAAGACGGGTAGAGAGGAAAAAAACTCACCAAATGACATCATGAATGCTATAAAAATTAAAGTTATGAATCATAAAAGGAAAACATCGACAAAAAGAGAAGATTCTAGAAGTTGTTCAAAAATAGCAAAATAAAAATAACTAAAACAAAATAACATTGGGAAAAAAGGAAAAGTTTAAGCGGGAAAACTTCTTTTGATTTAGAGTAATATATTTATAGATATATAGATATTACAGAAAAAGAAAGAACAAATATTGTCTATCCAATTTTTAGAAAGCAACAATCTTTTTCTTTTTTCTTTTTTTTTTTTGAAGGGAGCGACAAGCGTTTTGGAGTAGGGTTATGGTGAAAAAATATTGTAAAGGGAAGCAACCTATACATGTTACTGTAAAGGCAATACATTCATTTATATGGAAAAGGTTTAAATTGGTGTTGTCACGATGAAGACCTAACATGGCATTTTTTTTTTTTTGGGTTATGAGTAATAAGTACATGTGTTGTACGTCTTATGTAAAAGATAAATTATATTAGTGTACTGTTTGCTTGCAAATATGAAAAATGCAGGAAAGAAAATGAATTCTAAATAATTGAATTTCTTATAATTAATTTTCATGAGAAATGTAAATTAAATGTGTTTAATTTAATTAATTTTCCACCTAGAAATGGCTGTTGTTTTCCATCTTTTGGTGTTTGACAACTATTATTTTCTATGGAAACAATCTTTTTTTCGTAAATTTTGTTATTTGATCGCCATTATTATTTTTTTATAGAAATTATCAAGTGTTATATATGAATAGTACTTTTTTCTATGTATTATTTTCATCTACCAAAATGTTTTTATTTGTCAAAATTACTCGAGCTCTAATTTTGAGTTGAATATATGTTTATATTTGAAACAAAATCAAATTACGATGAATAAAAAAAGATGACTAATGTGCAAACACATCACTCATTAAACTTACGCCTGCATAATTTTCTGTAATAGACAATAGTGATATGATGAGCACGTTGATGAATGTGAAAATAGGGTACATAGAGGTGACTTTTTTGATGATTAAGGTCAAATTGGGCGGTTTTATCACGATTCAGTGAATAATTTTGAGGCAAACAACTATCCAAGTAATGCGCTTAACAAGTAAGAGTTTAAAAATAAAAAAATACATGAAATATAGTGAGCAATTTTTTCATATATATGAAGAAAAAACAAAGTTATAGACTCGAACAATGATATACAATTAGAAATTTTGAAATATCTAAAAGGCCTTATATTCCTAAATTTTGACAAGAAATATCATATAACATAAAATCCAAAAAAAAAAAAAAGAAAAGAAAAGAAAAGTAGAAATTCTCGATTCACACACATGTTTTGCAATTTTTTATATTTTTTAAGTTAAAAAATAATCTAATATTTTAAAAAATATGGAATTCCAACTCCTTAGAAAACAAATTACCCAAGCCCCCAATAAAAATATTTTCATTGTTTCCATGAAAAATATGGTCACATGAACAAAAGCAAGAAAATATTTTCCACAGAAAAAAGGCCAATCAAACAGTACAAAAGTGAGAATTTATGTGGAAAGCTAGCATTTTTTCATGAAAAATTATGACAATGAAACACACCCTAAATCTATTTGAAACAATAATAAACTTCTAAAATTTGTTAGGTAACTGTTGCAAAAATAATAATAATAATAGAACATAAAAAAATGATATTGTGTCAATGGGAAAGCGACTTTTATTTATTGTTATAAGGGTAATCTAGTAAATCTAATGTTATTAAGTAGGTCAAAAAAAGTATAATCAACAAAAAAGGCTAATCAAGGATCACACGATATTGTTTCTTCCTTTTGGATTCTGCCCTTTTTTGAGTGACAAAATTAAGATGTACACATGTGTCTTTATTGAATTTACTTTAAACTAGATTATCACCCACCCAAATTTAGATTATATAAGTTGAATTTACAATAATTTTTTGGGAAACCTCTCTCTCTCTCTCTCTATATATATATACACACACACACACATTAAAGCAAGATAGTTTCTGCCCATTTCACTTGCTACATCGGGATCCTTTATCTTGGCCATTGATTTCATCTCATAATCTTGGCCATTAATTTCCATTTTACTTTTTAATTTTATTTACCTTTTTAATTTATCCCGTAAAGCCTCATAGTCGTAAGACTTTCTCTGTGCCTACATACCGAATCATACTTCTTTTTTATGTTTCATTTCTCTTTTTTTTATTATTTATGGAGAAATATTTAATTTAACTTATTATTATCTCTATATTTTCTAATTTTTAATCCCAAACACCAAATCATATTTCATTTTATGTAGAAATATTTCACTCTCTATCAAGATTTTCGTTCCTTACTCTAATAGAACTCATTATGTCTAAGAAATTTCTCAAATCTCTCCAACTCTACGTTTAAACTTTCCATTTCTTATCTTAAACAATTTTATTTTTGATTGATTTTCTTAATTTTTGTTTCAATTTATCTCACACCTTTGGATTATTTTCAGATTGGTTCCAATATTCGCCAATGTTCAGAAAATCGGACCAATCAATTAATTTGAAAAGCTAATGTTTCAAGGTCATTGGACTGATATTAGTTAAATAATTGAAAAAAATTAATTTTACCTAAAACAACATGGATAAAGAACATTAGATTTTATAATTTTTTAATCTTTACCGTTTAAAAGTGGTTGAAATTTTATTCTTTTTTAAGAGCCATTGAAAATATGACTTTGAGTATAGAAATGGAATCCTACATTGGTTATTTAGTTAAAATAATTGAGGATATATACTTATATTAAGTTACTTAGAGAACGGTTATTCATAATACGACCTTAGCTTATCGACCTTGAGCTTTTAAAAAATTTAAAATTTCAATAGATTATTATTGAAAAAAAAAATTATTGTGAACTGATGAACTATATCTGTCTTTATCGCACACCTCAGATTATTTTCTAGAATTATTTTCTCGATTGGTTCCAATATTCACAACTATTTAGAAAACTAGACTGGTCATCAAACCAGAAAAGCTAACGTTCAAGGTCATTGGGCTGATTTTAATTAAGCAATTGAAATAAACTAATTTTTACTTTAAACTGTGGAAAAAGAACATTCAATTTTACAATTTTTTTTTATCTTTACCGTTAAAAAGATTGAAATTTTATTCTTTTTTTAAGAGCCATTAAAACTACTTTGGGCATAAAAAAGAAATCTCATATTGGTTATTTAGTGAAAAAATTGAGGATGTATGCCTATATTAAGCTACTTAGAGAAGTATTATTCATAATAGGACCTTAGCTTATGGGCTTTGAGCCTCAAAAAAATTTATAATCTCAATGGATCATTATTTGGGAAAGAAAAAGTTTATTGTGAACTGATGAACCGTATCAATGATTATCTCATACCGTCGGATTGGTTCCATAGCTTATCTCATACCGTTGAATTAGTTTTAGTATACTAGTCATTGAACTGAAAAAACTAGCGATTAAAGGTTAAAACGGTCAAATCCGGTCAAACCAAGGTCAAACTAGTTTTGATTGAAAACTTAAAAGATAAATGCTAAAATTTATAAAATTGTCAAATAATTAGTAAAACTCAATAAAGTTGCAATTAAGTGACTTTTGAGTGTTATAATTGGGCCCAACCCGACATGGACTCGGGTTGGAAATTCTGGAACCGAGCCGATCCGGCTTAGTTCAATAATCGGCTGGTTTAATAACCCGGCTCAACCCGAGTTGGGGTGGAGTCGGTTTTCGGGTTGGGCCGGCCCAATACCAGCCCAACTTGAATTTTGGCCGAAATTTTTCAAAAAAATTAAAAATCGAGCTTTGTTATTTTTTTAGGGTACGTTTCAATGCGATTCAAGCTTAATAAACGCCAAAAAAAAATAAGTATAAAAGTTGTTGATGCCAAATTTTGCTTTCGACTCAACAAACAAGATTTATTTTTGTGGGAAATTTGCGTAATAATTGATATGAGCAGCAAAGGAAGAAAAAGTCAAAAATCCCTGTGATAGATGGGCGAATACAAAGTTTAGAAGACAAGGAGAATGAGAATTTTGGATATCAAACCCTTTCCCATTCTTTTTTGCTTCTATATATAGTGTACAATTGCCTTTTACTTAGGAGTGATGACTACAAACATTTATTGTAGCCCCACATGCATGACACAAAGGTCTAATTGACTGAGAATAGACCTCCCTTTTTGACTATCGGTTGTCTGAGAGATCGGAAGAGCACAAGTAATTGTCATATTGTACTTGATGCGGGGGTCTTATCAAGTGTCGGGATCAAGTTCTTCACGTGGACTCTCAAGCATTTGCAGAGTTAACGTGCCCATTACATTGGTTGGATCGCGACTTTTAGCTGAGGCACCTGTGAGCTTGCTGGCGAGGTGTTTGTATACCCTAGGTATCAAGAGGAGCAAAGTAAGGTTGTCCTTGAGGTTACTGGACTGAGTCGCTATATATGGCGGTCGATGGGAGGATAGATCACTTGGTTAGGTGAGGCGCTCAGGGCCAACTCTAAGATCCATTGACCGTAGGCCTCTGTTGAGCGTCGACCCATGTTGACTATCCTCCACCTGGTGAATACAAAATGCCCCCTCAAAGTCGCTGTTCGAGATACTGAAGATCAGTGGCCTTAAAGATGTACAGGCAGTTTACCCCAGAACTTTTACTGCTTGAAATCTACCTCTTTAAATTTAAAAATTAACCTGCTTTTCCACGTGGACACCATTTAATGGAGTGGCGTGTTCTAGGGAACTTGCAAGCATAATCATTCAATTGATTAGTGTCTTTTTGTTTCCCGAAGAAACGTGCGGCTGTCAAGCTGCATTTTCTCCCCCTTCTCCCTTTCTTCTTTTTAAATGCTTCATCCCGCTTCCATCTCCTCTTTCATCTCCATCTATCTTGACTCAAGAATCCTTCGTTCAAAGGCTACTAGAAAACTTTGCTTCTTCAGGTAATTTTTCTTCATTATTCCTGAGGCTCTTGGGTAACCATTAGGACAAATTAGTATGATGAGTGAAGGAGAAGAGGTCTCTTGGGTTGGCACTGAATGCTCTGGCGGGGGAGAAATGGAGCCGGTGATTTAGTCTGCCTTGGCAGAGAGCGCGGATGATGAGGTGGAGGCGGAGGAGGAGGCAAGCGAACGGCCTTTGGCGACAGCGCCCACGGAAGAGGATTTATAGTAGGTAGCTAAGGATATTCCCTCTCAAGTGATGGAGGAGGACCTGCGTGTCATCCATCGCCGTTGTAATGTGCGGGATGATGTTGATTTTTGGGTTCCCTATGAGGGAGAGAAGGCTTATAACCCTCCGAGGAGGTGTGTAGCCGTGAACACAAAAATATTCAACACCGGGTTCAGCGTTCCTCTCCCCAGACCTGTGACTAGATTGTTGCAATTTTGGGGGCTTGCTCCTACTCATATCCCACCAACTGGGTGGAGGACCATCGTAGGTATCTTTTCCTTGTGGCAGCGTACCCCTAGCCCTGAGGATTTTGATTCCTATTATGCGCTGAAGTCCTCACCTTTATGAGGCAAAGGCTAGTACTATATGTCAGCTCACCAGAAGTCAGGCAGCCAACGCTTTTGGGACAACCTGGTGAAGGGGATCTGGGAGTCCGTCTCTTAGTGGAAGGAAAATTGGTTCTGGGTATGAGGTAACTAGAGGACCCCACCGAGCCCAGATCTATCAGGATACAAGTGTGGCAATGAGCTTCATGAAAATCAATGAGTGGCTGCCAATTAATGTTTCTCTGGGGCTGCCAAGCTTATATTTAATTTCTTTCATTCCTGTTTCAGGGGAAGACATGCCTCAGTTGATATCTCTAATTTTCCGTAAGCGGGCTGAAGAGGTCACAAAGTTGGAAAAAGAGGATCGCCATGCCAAGGATCTTACCAACAAGGACTCTCTGCTCGAGGCCAGGCTATCAACGCCTATATCAGAACGTTGCACCAGTACCCCTCTTCCCGGTAAGCTGAATTTTTTTTTGGCGAGCTTATTTTCGATTGTATGACAGCCATATGCTAAAATAATTTCTTCCTTCCTTTGGCAAGAAGGTTCACTGAGAGAAGGCCCAGAAAATGAGGTCATTCGAGGAGGTCAGTGCTGCGCTAGAGAAGAAGGAGTAGAGGAAACATCAGCAAGAGAAAGCGACGGGAAAGAAGGTCGCGCCTGTCACTGATCTGGTTGTGGCAGACACCTTAACAAAGCACCAGAAAGCTGAGCCTTCTCCTACTCCTTCGGGCTCCTCCTCTAACTCTTTGCCTCCAGTTCCAGTGCCAGCCAGCGAAGATTTGACAACTCAGGGGAAGGGAAAACTGGACTTGCTTGCAGACATTCTGTTCCTCCTAGTTTAGCAGAATAGACAAGCTACCTTGGAGAAAATTAAAGATAAAAGACCCAAGGCCCTGCTCTGTTTCAACCTTGCCAAGAGGCTGTTAGAGAAGCCGGTGGAGGGAGTTGCCTGGAAACGTCACTGACGCGATGAGCGATGTGGCCTGGAGCTGGCCGAAGAAATGGAAGAATTATACGGCTTCCATGTCCCTTCTGGAAATTCATCAGGCAAGCACGGTCATGAGGGGCCGTTCAGCCATTTTGGGATAGCACGCCGAGGCTCGCCTTCGCCGGGCCATTAGTGACACTAAGAAAATGACCCAGGAGGCCGGCAAGGCAGCTAAGGTGAAAGAAGAAGCTCAGCTGGCTCTAGAAGAGAAAGAGTTGGACCATGCTGTTTCCAAAGATGAGGCCGCTATACTGTGGAACGAGCTAGAGGCCTCTAGGAAGAAAATCGAGGGGCTGGAAAGCACACTGGTGACCGAAAGGTCAAATCATGAGCAGGCAATAAAGGAGACAGAGAGTCAGGCCGCGTCCAAGGAGATGATCGGTTACCAGGAGGCCGTAGCCAAGTACAAAGCCTTACAAGAACACAAGTAGGTGAACGCTGGGCTATATTATGAAACGGCCAAGGAGCTTCTTGAAGAGGTTAAGAAGACCCGGCCTGAATATGACTTGGTTTTCCTTTAGGAACAAGTGGCCAAACTCAGGCAGGACTATGGCTATGAAACCTTAGAAGAGGAGGACAATGAGGCTACTACTCCCGCTGGCGAGGTTCCCGCTCCGGAAGACCAGGCCTGATGCCTCCCCCTTTTTCTTTGTTCCTTGAGCTTGCATTGTAAATTTTTTTTATAAATGAAGAAAATTTCTTTTTGCACAACTGTCTTTTCATTTGCACAATTTTGTCGCTTTACCATTTCTCGCAATTACTCATACGATCCTCAGACCAAAGTGTCAGAGCACTTAACTAGAAGCTCGTTCTAGTTTAGGTCGTGAACTATGAGTCTAAGTGGGGGTACGTGCAAATCTTGGGCCGCTGAACTATAAATTGATTCCAGTTGTAGTCGTGTGACTAATAATTCTCAAGTGTTAGTCGCTAGCCAAACGCTTGGTTCTGCTTTGTTCACAGTGCTGACTTGGATGTGAGGTCATCGACATATAAGTTTGATCTTTTTAGATGAGTGTTACGTCGCGAAACCTTACTTGGTCATAGATTTATCTTTTATGGGGACACAAATGTGTAGCAAACTAGACAATTGTTATAGTTGATACCCGGTTATTGCTAATACTTCTTCAGATGCTCCGCATTCCAGGGATGCATTAATTTGTTGCCGTACATGTCTTCGAGCTAGTACGCCCCATTTGACAGGACTCACCTAACTCGATAGAGACCTTTCCAGCTGGGGCCCAAGGTCCTAGAAGCTGGCTCTTGGCGCAAGACTAGGCCGCCAATATCAAACTGGCAGGCTCTGACCTTAGCATTATAGAATTTGGTACATTTTTATTTATATGCCGTATTTTTTATGTCTGAAAATTCCCTTTTTCTGCTATAAGGTCGAGCTCGCAAGTAAAGAGTTTATCGTTCTCTGCTTCATTGTAATAGGATACTTTGCAGGTGGGGACCTCCAACTCAACGGGGATCATGGCTTCAGCTCCATACGTGAGAGAGAAAGGGGTTTCCTAGTCGCAGTTCGGCAAGTCATTCGATAAGACCACAAAACTACGGGGAACTCTTCAGCCTAGCCCCCTTCAAAGTTTCTAGACGTCTTTTCAATGTTTTCTTGATGATTTTGTTGACAGCCTCAACCCTTCTGTTGGCCCGCGGGTGATGGGGCATAGAATAGAAAATTTTTTATGCCCAATTCTTCGTAAAACGACCTGAACCTTGCATTGTCGAATTGTTTGTCGTTGTCCGTGATTATAGCATTCAGGACTCCAAATCTGCAAATGATTGATTTCCAGATGAAACTTGTCATCTTTTGTTTCGTGATGGTGGTGAAGGCTTCAGCTTCGACCCACTTTGTAAAATAGTCAACTGCAACGATGGCGAACTGAGTTCTTCCTTTGCCTTTTGGGAGCGGGTCAATGAGGTCAATCCCTCACTTGGACAAGGGCCACGGTCCTGTACTAAGGTTAACTCTTCTAGGGGGCTCATAATCAAGGGGGCGAATCTCTTCCGATCTCGCAAGCCTTGGCAAAATCGATAGCGTCTTCTTATACACTGGGCCAGAAGTATCCTTGACACTTAGGATTTTATATGCAAAAGCCAGCCCGCCTGAATGGTTACTACAGGCTCTGGAGTGTATTTCTTTTAAAATAGCTAGTGCCTCGGCCCCTTAGCAGAGGTCCGGCGAAACTCTTCTTATATAGCTTTCTATCGATTAGTGAAAATCTGGTAGATCAATGTCTCAGCTTTTTGGCCTCTACACCTAGGAGGGCCACTCTCTCCTTTAAAAATTAGATGATAGGGTCCATCTAGTTGTTGGAGAGGCCGACTTCTGTTGCTGTTATCTTCACCTTGTCAATGGATGAGGTCACTAACTCACCAATTAGGATGCTGCTAAGCTCGCTTGCCCCCTTACTGGTTGCTAACCTAGCTAAAGCGTCAGCATGGCTATTTTCAACTCTCGGGATCCCCGTGATATCGAAGTGGTCTAGGTCATTCAGCTCTTCCAGAAGTATGCTCTGGTATCAGGAAAGCTTTTCGCCCAGCACCTCATAGATACCGCTTGTTTGGTTTACCACGAGCTGAGAGTCACTCTTGATGATTAGCCTTTTGATGCCCATTGATTTTCCCATATTGACCCCGGCCAGGACAGCTTTATATTTAGCTTCGTTATTCGTCGCAAAGAAGCCGAACCGAATAGCCTGACATTAATAATTCCCAGTAGGACTGACGACGACAATTCCAGCTCCAAAAGTGTGGCTCGTGGAGGATCCATCTGCGTATCATTCCCAAGTTGAATGGTCTGTGTCATTGAGGTTGGGCTCAGCTAGAGTGAGCACAGCTATGAAGTCGGCTAGGGCTTGTCTCTTGATGGCAGTCCTTGGTTTGTAGTTAATGTTGTACTGGCTGAGTTTTATAGACCATTTGACCAAACGACTTGATAGGTCAGGTTTTTGAAGAACCTGCCTTAGAGGAGCGCTTGTCAGGATGCCAATTGTGTGCTCAAGAAAGTAAGGTCGGAGTTTCTTGGAAGCGATTATAAGAGCATAAGCGAGCTTCTCCATGGGGGAGTATCTAAGTTCCACAACGTGTAAGGCATGGCTTACATAATAAACTGAGAGCTGAAGCTGTCCTTCTGTTCTGATCAAAACCATGCTGATTGATGATTTCGAGACGGCCAGATACAGACACAACTTTGGTAAAGGTTTGGACAGCAGAGAGGAGTGGTGTTCCTTCAACTTAGTGAAAGCAATCTGGCACTTCTCTGTCCACGCAAATTCCTTAGATTTTTTTATGGCTTCTAAGAAAGGCCTGTATTTGTCCGTAGATCGCAACGTGAAATGACTTAGCGCGGCGGTTTGCCTTGTGAGGTGTTGGACCTCTTTCACCGATTTGGGGGGTTTTATGTCAAGAATCACCTTCATTTTCTCAGGGCTCACCTCGATCTCCTCTCTGATTGACTATATAGCCTAAGAACTTTCCAGAGGCCACTTCGAAGGAACACTTCTTGGGGTTGAGCTTTATCTTGTAACTTCTAAGGACCTGAAACATTCGGGAGAGATCCTCGATATGCTACTCTACTTGAAGGCTTTTGACGAGCATGTCATCGATGTAAACCTCCATAGTCTTACCAGGCTAGTCTTTGAACATAGAGTTTACCAGCCGTTGATAGTTAGCCCCAGCATTCTTCAATCCGAATGGCATCATCTTGTAACAGTAGAGCCCTTGATCGGTGATGAACGAGGTGTGCTCCTCGTTAGCTGGGTACATAGGGATTGGTGGTAATCAAAGTAGGCATCCATGAAGCTCAACAGCTCGTGACCAGCTGTAGCGTCTGCCATCTTGTCGATTCTGAGCAATGGAAAGCTATCCTTGGGACATGCTTTGTTTAAGCCTATAAAGTCAATGTAGATTCTCCAGCTTCCGTCCCCCTTCTTGACTAGGACCAGATTGGCTACCCAGTGAGGATATAGTGCTTCCTTTATGAATTTATTTCCCAATAGCTTCTCTACCTCCTTCGCCAAGGTCTCGTACCTCTCCAAGTTGAAGGGGCGCCTTTTTTGCTTTACGGGTTTGGCCTTAGGATCAACATTGAGTTTGTGGCAAACATGCTTTGGATCTATTCCCTCCACATCCTCACGGACCCAGGCGAAAACGTTTAGATTTCGTTTCAAGAACTGCATGAGTTGGGTCCTTACCGACTCTTTCAACTTGGCCCCAATTCTAAGTCCAACCTTCGGCCTTACGTCACGTAGCTCTATCATTTTGAGCTCATCACCTGGGCTGGCTTGTGAACTGGGGTGGCTAGCCCTTGGGTCGAGAATGAGAATTTCCAAGAGAGGTTTTACGCTTGTAACATGCTTTTGGTCAGGCTCGGAGCAGGTTGATTGGCTACCACATATGACGGAAAGTCCCCTAACGGGTTGGGAATTCCATAGTGAGATGGAATATGGAAGTCGTAGCCCTAAACTCATACAAGATGGGTCATCCCAATATGGCATTGTAACCTAAGGGCGCGTCTACTATGAAGAAGTCCGCGAGGATTCTTGCAATGAGCGTTTCGTCGCCTATTTCTACAGGGAGTGTGACCTGATATTTAGCCTCCACTTGGTCCTCAGTAAAGCCTTGGAGTTTAGCCTCACAAGGTTTGACGACCCTTTGGTCGATCAGCATTTGTTTGAAAACGTTCCAATAAATAACGTTCTCGGTGCTGCCACTGTCCCCTAAAGTCAGGTGGATTTTGACACCCGCGACTGTCATGGTGCTCGCGTGGGGATTAAGTTGACCGCTGGAATCTGTGTCGCATGGGGAGAATAAGCTCATTTGAGATGGAGGAAAGTGATTCTTAAGCGAGTGATAACAAAGCCGGGCTTTACTAACAAGACCTCTCCTCTGTCCGCCAGAACCCTCTGCGTCAAGGCCCCTGCTACTGAGAATGCGGGCCTCAGTAAGAGGTTAGTTCTGAGGAGCTCGGGATTTGTGATCCGCTAGGGGACGAGCTTACGTGTCCAGCATTTGGGGATTTGTTATGTTCGCCCGAGTATCCTCACCCCATCAGCCGCTCAATCTCACGCTTTAGATGCCTACAGTGACCCACGACCTTGTGATGCTTACAGTACTTTGATTGGTCTGCATTCTTCGCCGGCCTTTTCATAAGCTTTGGCTTAAACAGGATTGGGTCGCCATTCAAGAGGTTGAATAAGTATTCCGTAGACTCATTGAAGACAGGAACCGACCCAGTTGGGGCCAACGGTCCTTGATCATCCGTTCAGTTAGAAGGTTCTCCTCTAAGGTCGCCTAGTTGCTTCCTTATTGTACCCAGCTTGTGGGCCTGTGGAAGGACTAGCCGGTTACCTCGGGGTACTTGCCGAAGAGAGTTTGATCTTCATCTATACCAGTGAGTAGGCGATGAGCCCTTCCTCTTTTGCGAGTGGTCGTTTAGCTGCGGAGGCTCAGGCGATCTCGGCCTTTCAGGTCTTGCCCAGGCTATGAGGCCAATCTGGTGTGAGCGCGGTTCCCGACTGCATTTTTTAGGGAATTTGGCATGGCCTCTGCATTGGGGACCTGCCAGCTGGACTCTTGTGTTGGGCCGTGGCCTGAGCCTCTTTTGATGTGCTTCCCTGAGGAACCCCCTCATAGTGGGTATCTCACCACCCTGTTTGGAATTTGATAGACTGTGCTACTGTAACCGTCATACTTCTTTGGAAAGGGCCGCCGAGAGACTGTGTTGCCACTGAGTTTCTGTCACCGACACCGATTACAAGGAGCCGGCACTGGGGATGCCCCGGTCCTTGCGGGAGTCGAGAAGTTGTTCAACATCACTAATTCTTGGCTCATGACTCTCAGAGTGTCTTCTACTCATTTTCTTTTACCGGAGGTTAGGTTTCACAAAAATTCTGCTTTACACAACTTTCTGTAAGTTTCCCACAGACGGCGCCAATTTGTTGATGCCAAATTTTGCTTTCGACTCAACAAACAAGATTTATTTTTATGGGAAAGTTGTGTAATAATCGATATGAGAAGGAAAGGAAGAAAAAGTCAAGAATCCCTGTGATAGATGGGCGAATACAAAGTTTAGAAGACAAGAAAAATGAGAGTTTTGTGTGTCGAACCCTTTCTCATTTCTGTTTGCTTCTATATGTTGTGTACAATTGTCTTTTGCGTAGGAGTGATAATTACAAACTTTTATTGTGGCCCCACGTACATGACACAAAGGTCTAATTGATTGAGAATAGACCTCTCTTTTTGACTATCGGTTGTCTGAGCCGCGTATGGTACAAGTAATTGCCATATTGTACTCGATACGGGGATCCCATCAATTGTCAGGGATCAAGTTCTTCACGTGGACTGCCAAGCGTTTGCAGAGTTAGCGTGCCCATTATATTGGTTGGATCGTGACTTTTGGCTGAGACACCTGTGAGCTCGCTGGCGATGTGCTTGTATGCCCTAGGCAGTGGGATGGACAAAGTAAGGCTGCCCTTGAGGTCGCTAGTCTGAGTCGCTATATATGGCAGTCGATGGATGGATCAGGTGACTGGAGTTCAGACGTTGCTCTTCCGATCTCTCAAGACCCATTGACCATTGACCTCTGTTGACCTTCGACCCCGTGTTGACTATCCACAACCTGGTGAATACAAAAGTAAAATCACATCAAAGAGTGATCCGATTACACCAAGAAGGCAACAACAATTACACAAGCACCAAACAAAATTTAACTAGGCAAAAAACTTGTAACAAGTAACAACGAACAATTAACGTTTAACAAGGCAAGAAACTTGTAATTAAGATCACAAAAAACTTGTAACGACTAGCAAGGCAACAAACTTTAAAAAAGTACCACAACCACAAGGTCCACAACATCACAATTCAATAATGAAGTCCACATCCACAAATACGAAAGTCCACAACATCAAGAGAAGTCTACAATATCTTCAATCATAACTCATAAACCAGATAACTTAAAAAAAGAAAAGCTTAATGTAGCTCATTACTCGTCACCACCGTCTACCCAGGTCCAAGAATACATCAACCATTATACAACAAGCTCTCCCGGCACTCTATAAAAATAACAAGTCTATATAAGAATAAAAATTACACAGCAATATCGCATTTACTATAGGGCGATAGGCTATAGCATATAATATCCATGAAACAACTCAAACAAGTGAATACACTCACAAGATCAAACCTTTATCGCCTCATTGCTTGACTGCTTTGTATCCTTTTCTTTTGAAGACTTTGATAATTCTATAAAGGGAAAAATAGTTGCAAGAGATTTACAGTAAAATATTAACCAAAGCATGTCTATAATACATTTAGTTTATATATTATAATTTATAAGAATGAAGTAGGCTTGTTTAATACCTTCATCCAACTGATTATAGTATTTCATATCCTCAATGCTAAAGATATAATCGATTTGGAGAAGATTGGAGCTAATTTTGGAGGCAAACAAGAAGCTCAACTATCTTTGGAGTCAAAGAACTACAGAAGGGATCAAGAATTCTCCCGCCCATGCTAAAAGCACTTTCAGAAGCAGCAGTAGAGACTAGAATAGCTAGGACATCCTTTGCAAGTTTTGATAGAGTGCAATATTTTTTTTGTCCATGCAACGGTAAAAACCCTGTCAATGCCCCAACAAAGCAAGCATTGTTCAATAACATTGCCAATTGTTTCACCCTTATGATCCAGCACAACACAAAAGTGTAAAATTCTTTTCTGAAGCTCCCAGTTAGAATCAATAAAGTGGGCCGTCAAACACATGTAATTGATGTTTTGAATAGATGTCCAACAATCTATCAAAAAGGAAACCCTCTAGCGTACCAACTTCTTCTTCAACTGCCCTCTATCAGCCTCATATATCTTGTATATGTCTCTAACCACTATCTTATGTGATAGAGGCTCAACCTTAGGACAAACAACACTGCAAAAATAGCAAAACCCAGCTCCCTCAACAAAACCAAAAGGTAGCTCATCGATGACTACCATCTTTGTACAAGCATTTCTAGCTACTTCCTTATTGAAAGTAACTGCAACTAGATTACTCCTCCCTCTCTCTGCCCGATCAAAACTAAGTGTTTTTTGTTTTTTATCATCCACCCTCCCTAGATACTTCCTGCACACTCTATTTATATGATTTCCAAGACTTGTTGAGACATACTTTCTCGAATCGGCTGAAAAGTCTGTGCCACAGCACCTGCAAATTGCTCTAAAATTAGGATCTGCCTCCTCTCCAACAACATCAAAGTGTTCCCATACCAAAGAAGATCTCCTAGACTTTCTCTCGCCTAAAACCGATAGTGGGAGTGGTGGGAGGCCTGAACCTCGAGGATTAGTTGTAGTAGGAAGTAGAGTAGGACTTGATGTAGTATTTGGAGTTGGACTCAGATTTGGGGATGGACTGTGAGTAGGAGTTCCAGTGGTTAAGTTAATTTCATTGTCCGAATCCGCTAAGTCCACTTCCATCTTAGCAAAATTAATCAAAAATCAAAGGATCTATTTCATTAAGGTAAATCACTATGAATGAAAAGATAAATTCAATCTTTATCAAGATTTCAATTAAGGCGGTAAAGTAAAACATTTAATCCGTTAAATTGATTGGATTCAAAACTCATCACCTGGCATTTGAGTCCAAAATTGTTAAGGATAAACTAAGCTTCCATTTTGAATCACAACCCTTTATCAAAGATGCCAGTTTGAACTTTGAATCAACAACACAAGATCAATTGTTCAAAGCTAAAAACCTAAAATATTATAATCTCTAACAAAATTATAATTTTCAAAGATCGAATTTAAACATAGCTCACCCTTCCACATACATTTTAGCTCAAACTTTCAATCAACAACACAATCTTGATTCTCAATTCTCAAAACTAAACCTTTCACTATTTGACATACATTTTATTTTAGATACATTTTTAATCCAATTCCAGTAAGACAGTAACAAAAATCATTAACAATACGCATAAATAAAAATCAGAAATAAAATTACTACAATATCAATTATCAAGGGCAATATAACACACAAAAATCTGAAATAAAAAAAAGGGGAAGTTCAACCACTTACCGGCGACGTGCGAGGCAGAATCTGACGGCAACAGCAAGTGGCAACAAATGAAGCAGCCGACAGGGGCAGGCGTAGGCACTAGGCGGGCAGCAGTAGAAAGTGAGCGGCAGCACCAGCACAGTAGGTAGGGATAGCAGACGCGGCAGCAGAGACGACAAATAGAAAGAAGGCGGCGGCGGTGGCTTTATTCTTTCTTCTAGGGTTTGTGAGGGTAAGACTTTGACTTTGAGAGAGTGAGAGAGACTCAAAGAGTGAGAGTGAAGACTATGAAGTGATGAGGCGAGTTGGCCATTTTTTTGTTATTTGTTGTATTTGGGAAACACGATTTTAGTTTTAGGAGAAAAGGAAAAAGAAAAAAATTTATTTATATATATACAAATCGGGTTGAACCCTAAACCCGACCGGCTCTAACCTGTCTCGGGTTCCCAAATCAGAGACCCGCGGATTAGACAGGTTCTAGGTTCTCGACCTGAGACCCAATTCAATCCGGTTGGGTTGTTTGACTTCCCAACCATTTTCGACCCGTCGTGAATAGTAACCCGACCCAACTCGTTGCGGATTGGTTGAGTCGGGTTTGCTAGATTCCCGGATCATACACCCAGCCCTAGTTATAACTGAATTCCTATATGGATTTATCATTAAAAAAATTCAAATATTATTCCTTTTTTAAGAGTCATTGAAAATGTGACTTTAAGGATAGAAAGAGAATCTCACATTGGTGATTTAATTAGTGAAAAGAATTGAGGAAGCATGTCTATATTAAGCAACTTAGAGAAGTGTTATACATAATTGGGCATTAGCTTATGGGCATTGTGCTTTTAAAAAGTTTAAAATTTTAATGATTCATTATTTGAAAAAAGATTATTGTGAACCAATAAACCATATCCGTGTTTATCTTGCACTACCAAATTGTTTTTCAGATGGGTTCCAGTATTCAAAAACCAGTCATCGAATTGGAAAAAACTAACGGTTTAAGGTTCAAAAGGTTGAATCTAGTCAAACCAATATCAAACCGGTTTTAACTAAAAACTTAAAAAATAAATGCTAAAATTTATAAAATTGTAAAATTATTAGCAAAACCCAATAAACATGCAATTAAGTGACTTTTGAGCATTATAATTGAATTCTCACATGGATTTGTCATTAAAAAAGTTTCAAATATTATTCCTTTTTTAAAAGCCATTGAAAATGTGACTTTAAGCATAAAAAGGGAATCCTATATTGGTTATTTAGTAAAAAGAATTAAGGATATATGCCTATATTAAATTACTAGAAGAATGGTTATGCATAATATGGCCTTAACTTATAGGCCTTGAGCTTCCAAAAAGTTTATTATTTTAATGGATTATTATTTTTTAAAAAAGTTTCTGTGAACAAGTAAACCGTATCCATGTTTATCTCACACTTTCAGATTGCTTTCCAGATAGGTTCCAGTATTCGCCAATGTTTAGAAAATCAAACCTGTCATTGAACTAAAAAAGCTAACGGTTTAAGGTTCAAAAGATTGAATCGGGTCGAATCAAGGTCGAACCGGTTTTAATTAAAAACTTAATAAATAAATGCTAAAATTCATCAAATTGTCAAATAATTAGCAAGACTAAGTACTTTTGGACATTATAATTGAATTGCCACATGAATTTGTCATTAAAAAATGTTAAAACTTTGTTCCTTTGTTGAGAGCTATCGAAACTATCACTTTGGGCCTAGAGAGAGAATCTCACATTGGTTATTTAGTGAAAAGAATTACGGATGTATGCTTATATTATGCTCTTTGGAGAAATGTTATGTAGAATAGGGCCTTAGCTTATGAGTCTTGGGTTTCTAAAAAGTTCAAAATTTTAATAAATCATTATTTAAAAAAAGTTTTTTTGTGAACAGGTAAACTGTATCTATGTTTATCTCACACCGTCGGATTACTTTCTGGATTGATTTCAGTATTCGCCAATGTTTAGAAAATTGTACTGGTCATTAAATAAAAAAGCTAACGGTTCAAGATTTAAAAGATCGAATCGGGTCGAACCATAGTCAAACTGCTTTTAATTAAAAACATAAAAAATAAATGTTAAAGTTTGTAAAATTGTTAAATAATTAGCAAAACTCCATAATAAAAGTGTAACTAAGTGACTTTTGGGCATTATAATTGAATTCTCACATGGATTTGTCATTTAAAAAAAGTTAAAATTTTATTCCTTTTCTAAGAGGCCATTGAAAATGTGACTTTGAGTATAAAAAGAGAATACCTTATTGGTTATTTAGTCATAAAAATTGACGAATGATGCCTATATTAAGCTACTCAGAGAAGGGTTATGCCTAATATGACCTTAGTTTTTGGGCCTTGAGCTTCCAAAAATTTAAAATTTTAATGGTAATTATTGAAAAAAGTTTATTGTGAACTGGTAAATCGTATCCATCTTTATCTCACACCGAGGATTGTTTTCCAAATTGATTCCAGTATTCGCAAATATTCAAAAAACCATGTAATACCCTGAAATTTTTCTAAGATTTTGACAAGGGTAATAGCAGTACACAAAAATAAGAATAAAAGTAAGAAATAAAAAATTTATGTAATACCATTTAAATAGAATGTGGGATCTTTGCCTAAACAAACCCAGGTAAAATACGTAGTTTATGTTTCCACGTGGAAAGAGAAATTACCGTCAAAATTAACTCATGTTAATTTCCACCTACTTATGACACGCGTATAAATACTATAGTGGCTTCAGTAAATAATAGCAGAGTACGCAGAGAAAGAGACAGGTGAGAATGACAACTCCAATTGTGCTTCTGGAGCACAACTAATCACGGTTGTGCTCCTAAGGCACCACCTTTAAGGTTGTGACCTTGAGGCACAGCCACATTGTCCATTTCTAATTTAATTTAATATGATTCTTATGTAAGGTTTCCTTTGTGTTTCTACATTAACTAGATACTGCGTCTTCAATCTCTAGTGAGTGGGATTAGGATCACATTTCTTTAGTAAGTCGTTCCAATTTAAGATTTCTCATTGTCCTTGTTTTTAAATTTTGCGGAATTTGCATGTCCCCTTTTTAAATGCTTTGAGAATAGTATACGGAGATTTTTGAATGGATAAATTCTATAAGTACATTGATACTATAATGCTTAAGGTGATCAAGTACCATTATGAAGTATGAAGTAAATGGTTTCATATGAATATAATGGTGTTCTCTGAAATCATGACAAGTTCAAATTTTGATATAGTTCAGTTTACTTGATCTATTGGGGTTTTAACAAAATGAAATTTGTAAAGTTTAGTACTACAAGAATATGTCAATCTGTGTGACGCTAGAGCAGTTACAAACCTGAATATTATGTACCCAAGAATTTATGAAGAAAAAGTATATGAAGTATCTTGGCCATTGATACAAGGTGGAGAAATGCCTAGTCAAGAGACTAGTAATGATATAAGACCTTAGTACAGGTCTAAAATGAAGTAAAAGTAATCCATGGAATGTTATGAATCTCCACAAATAAAAGAAGCCTTCAATACATGCTTAATATGAAGAAAAGAAGCCGTCAGTACAAGCTTATTATGAATCAGTGCATAATATTTGGTTCGTAAAATGTTTCAACCTTATTTTTCATGTAGTACAATTTAATACACGTACACCCCCACTCACTAAACAAGTCATGTTCACATATGTTTCATCTCCTTTTTTCTTAGGTCAAGATGTCAATTGAAACCCTCGCCGTTGTCTCGAGCAATTGAATTATTGCCACTGATGAATGGGAAATGCGTTGGGTTACCACTACCGATTATTGGTAATACCTCATTCATGCCCCATGATACTATATATATGAATACACTATTTTCCGCATTGAAATCTTTGATATGGATGTCGATGGATGGTTTCTTAGAAGATTAATAAAGAGTTTAAGTTAAAATAATTGAAATACTATGAATTACCCTCATTAGTTTATTTTGAGTACTTTTGGCAATAAAGGAGATGTATGTTGATATAACTTTGTAGTGGATCTAGGGGGATTGATATCTAATAGTAAGCTAACCCATGAATGGATTCAAAAGTACCTTTTGCAAGATGTATACATAATCTAATTACATGAAGTTAGCCATTATATAATACTACTGGTCATTTTACGATATGAGCAAGGTTGGCATTGTCTGAGCTATTAAAAAAATCATGCATGAATGCTTAAAAATTAGATGCCTTGCGGTAAATTACGATTTAAAAGAATATATTATTCTAGCTAAATAACTCATATTGAAGTTAGTCATGACATGATTGGTATTAGAGCGCAGGTTTAAACGAATCTGCAGACTGTACCCAATGCATATTTCCTTTAGTAAGCAATAAGTCCATGATGCTCGAGTAAGTTCCTTGTCCCTTTTTAATTCCAATATTTAGATTTCATGCATCAGATGCCATTAATTGACTATTGAAAGATTTTCTTTTTGTTCTATGGTAAAAAAGAGTTATGTCAATCACTTGCCTAAGTATTATAGAAGCCATTATGGAAGGAAAAGTGGTAAGGATGGTAGACACCCTAAAAAAATGGAATTACACCCTCAAATGGTCAAAAGCATGAAATAAACATAGTAGTGAAAATTTATTTTACACAAAACAGGATCTAAAGTAGGATTTACATGGAACGTGGAATTACAGAAGTTTAGATAACATATTACACAAAACATAGTGATTCAAGATGACATAAGCAACATTAGGAAATAGAACACACAAGTTAAAAACGAGGACAAAAATGGGCTTATAGTTCCAATCGAGCTTTCTCTTCTTTCTCTAAACAGTCATGTAAACCTTTAAAATCAGCCTCCACAATAGACCCTAAGTTGTTTAGTTGACTGGAATGACTTTGTCTTTGTATCCATAACAACTCTAGTTGGGAAGATGTATCATCAGAACCATCTGAAACTACTCGACCACCTCGTAATTTCACTAGCTGATTTTCTGTAAACTCATATTTTATTTACTTTAAAGTACAAAAGGTTAGATAAGACTGTGGTGAAGGATGAACTGGGTCTATACCAGGAATATTTATACCAGACTATCTATTAGTTCACTTATCACCATACCATATCTAAGATGATGGGAAGTTGAAGAAGATAAGGGGGCCATTACATTCACCATAAAATGGCATAAATTAGACTGCTTACCATTTATGATATTCCACATGAGCCATAAATCCTAACTAGTTATAAAATTATATATTTCCTAGCTCGAGGATTTATAGTATGTGCCACAATGAAATGTAAGATCCTTTCATAACCCCCTAACTTGGCAGCGCCAGTTTTAATTATGTCAAGAGATGGATTTTGAAAAACAACCTAATAAGCCATTAGTTTGTCATAGGGGCTTGGGTATTTTTCACCTTCATTTGGTAAACCAAGTAAGGTAGAAAGTGTTGACGTAGTAACAGATAAAGTATTCCCAAAAACATAAGTTTCGAACCCATCGAAACTTTCAGCTCCATTATCTACCACATGCATTTGCATAGAAGAGCCTTACGGATGTCTCATAGACGACTCTATTTAGACCAAGATATCGAGTCCATTGGAATGATCTAAACTGATATAGGTAAGGAAATTTGATAGCTTTCAAGAAATTGAAATCGATCACCCAACTGGAAAGGATCTTTCATATGACGAACAAGTTGTTGCCATAGAATTTGCGCTAATATGACAAGTTTAAAAAGTGCACCAGATCAAGAATGGGAGGGGTAGAATAGGTATGGTTCTACTCAGTTTCGTCTCCTCCATCTCTAGTTTGGCGAGTTCTATAGGTTTGAAAACTTTGCCCTCATTTATTTCTTGGAGGCATAATTGAAGAGATAGGCAGTGAAGGAGAAAATTAAGCAAACCAAGAAAGAATTGTTTGGTGTTTTAGTGCGTAGGTGGAATATATATACACACAAACATGAGTCAAAATTTGACAAGATATTAGAAGACAAACTGATTGAATGAAAGACTTTTACTTTGGGGTCAACTAGGAGATTCTGACATTTTTTAGATAAAAGTCACCATAAGACTTTCATAGAGAATGCAAAATTTGTAAGTTTGTGATAATTTAAGATTCTACAAAGCATGTGATGTTGGCCATAGAATATAAATCTAAAAGTATAAAATTAAAAAATGAGGACTTTCTCAAGTCATTAAATATAATAGTAATTATGATGTAAACGATAGTTGATCATAATAGCATCATCTTACTTTAAGGAATTAATCACAGAATCATGACTCGGTGAAATGAGACTGACTTGAATAACCTCCTCAAATGAATGACTCAATGAGTGAAGACACATGCTCAACAACTTTATCATATCATGAATGAGAGAATACAAAATGGTAATAGAAATGCAAACCAAACTTGTGGAGAACGGTTTAGACACCTCAACCCGCCAACATTTGAAGGATCTACGGACTTGATAGAAGCAGAAAATTGGTTGAAAAAAATTGAAAGAATATTTAACTATTGCCATTTACCTAATGAAGAAAAGATTAATTGCACTTCATTCATGCTCCAAGGCAGTGCAGGAAATTGGTCGGACATTATTCAATACATGGAAAATATTCAAAAGATGACATGGGAAAGATTTTGGGAAATTTTTTGTGATAAATACGTACCTACCTTTGCTCAAAACTTAAAGCTTGCAGAATTCATTCACCTCCGTCAAAGATCATTGACTGTTGCTGAATAAATCAAAAAATTTGAAGAACTTTCTCACTTTGCTCACCATATGGTAGCCACCGATGCATTAAAAATCAACATATTCTTTGAAGGACTTGGTCCCGAACTTAACATAGATGTTCAAATGGCTGGGGTTCAAGGCGCGACATTTTCCATGGTAGCTGATCGAGCCTTAGTCGCTGAACAAGCCGAACAAAAGATAATTAAAGCTCAAGAATTTCAAAAGCTCTCCTTTAATGGGAATCAGAATCGGAACAAGCCAGGTAAATTTCCAAAGAAAAAACATTACTATCATGAATGCACATCCGAACACCCAAGGGAAATCCATATTTATCTAGTAAGAAGAAGGAAAAAGTGGGACAAACTAATGTGCCTCCATGTACCAACTATGGAAAGAAACATGGAGGGCAATGCTTTCATGAAACAAACCTGTGTTACAATTGTAGTCAAAAGGGACATATAGCCAAAGAATTCCCGAAGAAGATTAGCAAAACAAATTCGCAAGCAACAACACGAGTCTTTGCATTGGCATCAGAAAACGCACAGGAGGATCTAGTGGTTATCTCAGGAAATGTCCAAATTGAAGGTAAATTAGCTAGCACCCTTTTCGATTCCAGAGCCACACACTTTTTTATAGAGTATAAATATGCTCTAGAAATAGATTTCTGTCCTAAAGATCTTGATAGTCAACATGAAGTAGTCGTACCATTAAGGTTTAAACAAAAGACAAGTCAGTAAATCCCTAGCATTCCGGTCCTAATAGAAAAACATGACCTTCCAGCAAACTTAATCCTTTTGAATTTGCAAGGTTATGATGTAATTTTAGGAATGGATTGGCTATCTAAATATCACGTGATCATGGATTGCAAAAAGAAACATATCTGAATACCAGGAATGGAGCCGATATCTTTTAAAAATACCAAGGGCTTGCAATGTTTCATGATCTCTACCACCAAGACTGGATGACTATTGAATAAAGGAAACCTTGGCTACTTCCTTCATGCTAACCAATTGCACACAATTAAAACTACCACAATTCAAGACGTCCCAGTAGTTAAAGACTTTCAAGATGTTTTTCCCGATGACCTACCGGGACTTCCACTAGATATAGAAATTAAATTTCAGATCGATCTATTTCCAAGAACTCAACCTATTGCAAAAGCTCCCTATCGAATGGCTCCAACCGAACTAAAAAAGTTAAAGTCCCAACTTCAAGAAATGGTGGACAAGGATTTATTCAATCTAGCTTTTTTCCTTAGGGAGCTCCCTTACTGATCGTGAAAAAGAAATATGGCTCATTGCGACTATGCATCGACTATCGCGAACTCAATAAAGTAACTATGAAAAACAAATATCTGCTTCCAAGGATCGATGATTTGTTTGGCCAGCTTCAAGGATCTTCTGTCATTTCAAAATTGATTTAAGGTCAGCGTATCACCAGTTGAATATTAAGAAAGATGATGTGCCAATCACCACTTTTAGCACACGATATAACCATTATGAGTTCTTAATGATGTCATTTGGCTTGACCAATGCCCCCCAAGCATTCATGGATTTGATAAATTGCGTGTTCAAGAAATATTTAGACAAGTTTGTGATCGTGTTCATCGATGATGTACTAGCATATTCAAAAACCAAAGAGAAACATGAGGAGCCTTTAAGAATAGTGCTGCAGACATTAAGAGAAGAAAAACTCTATGCTAAATTTTCCAAATGTGAATTTTGGATGGAAGAAGTGTTCTCTAGGACATAGTATAACAAAACAAGGCATCTCAGTAGACCCAAATAAAGTTGAAGCTGTAACTAATTGGCCAAGGCCAACCAACATCACTGAAATAAGGAGCTTTTAAGATTGGCTAGGTATTATAGAGGTTTTGTAGAAAGATTTTCTAAGCTGGCCGAACCTCTCACTCGTCTCAATAAAAAAAGTACTTCCTTCAAGTGGAGTGAAGATTGTGAGAAGAGTTTCTTAGCATTAAAGAAAAAGCTTACAAGTGCACTTGTACTCACGATCTCAACAGACACAAGTGGGTTCACTACATATAGTGATGCATCAAAACATGGGTTAGGATGCAAGATTATGCAACATAGAAAGGTTATTGCGTGTGCATCCCTACAATTGAAATCTTATGAAAAGAATTACCCAACACATGATTTGGAACTGGCAGCAATAGTTTTCGCCCTTAAGATTTGGAGCCATTACCCATACGGTGAGAAATGTGAAATTTTTACAGATCATGAAAGCCTGGAGTACTTCTTTACCCAGAAAGAGCTAAAAATGAGACAAAGGATGTGGTTTGAACCTGTGAAACATTATGACTGTGTCATCAACTACCACCTAGGAAAAGCAAATATTGTAGCAGATGCCCTAAGACGAAAAGTGTCTTATCCAATGCCAGAATCTGAGAAATTGAAATGAGAGATTCAAAAATTCAATCTAATAATCTTACCAAAGGATGGTTTACAATTATCAGGACTAACCCGGCAATCTACCCTAAGAGAACATATTCATCTTCTACAAAAAGAAGATAGTTATTATCTCAAAATAAAGGAAAAAGTAAAATAAGGAGAGCTGACATAGTCCAAGTTCTCTAAAGACGGGGTTCTTAGCTACAAAAAGAGATTATATGTACCCAAAAATTCAAAGATTCGCAAAGAAATATCGGAAGAGATTCGTAAAGAAATATCGGAAGAAACACATAACACTCTCTATTCTATACGTCCTGGTGCAACAAAGACATACCAAGAATTAAAAACTCTATATTGGTAGCCTTGAATGAAAATTCAAACCACAAATTTTGGCAAGAAATGCCTAACTTGTCAACAGGTAAAAGCAAAACATTAAAGACTAGAGGGGTTATTGCAACCACTACCAATACCTGAGTAGAAATGGGAGAAAATTACAATGGATTTTGTGACAGGACTATCCCGTACCCCCCAAGAATCATGATGCCATTTGGGCTATAGTGGATCGTCTAACTACGTCTACTCGCTTTTTACCAGTACGTATGACACATAGCATGGAGCAACTTACAAGACTATGTATACAAATGTCACGCCCCCTCAATTTTAACACTTATTATTATTTATACTCGAAAGCGGAAGCTTTTTAGTTTTTGTGCAATTCGAGAGGACGGGACTTACAAAAACTACTTTTGTACAACTTTATTTAGCCTTAGAAAAGGTTAAATAACACAACACATTATGTTGGTAAGTATTTTATTTATTAGCAAACCAAACAATGGAAAGGCCAAGCTTTTACATAGGTATACTTATTTATACAAAAGATGCTACACTCGTATATTGGTTTGGATATATTTTGAATAGCCAAAATTATGTCTCGTAACTCTAAAATATAGCTTCCCTTCTACATGCAAAATCCTCTTCCATCCGCGGGCATGCTTCGGTTCTTGGCTTGCTTGACCATTTTCTTACCTCCGATTATCTACAAAATAGTGGAAAATAAAGATATGAGTACAACCTACTCAGTGAGTAACAAATACTTCGATGCACCTTTCTGCTTAAGAAAAATGCACTTTCAAGAAAATCGTCGGATGCACAAAGCCTTTAAATGTACGGAAGGGCCCTATCACTAGTTAAACCACTACCCGTAATGTGCGCACGATTGGCCAAGACCACACAGCAAGGCCACAAAGTTTCAGATTAGCCAAGACCACACAGCAAGGCCACATATTATCACATAGCCAGAATGACCAAGACCACATAGCAAAGTCATGTTTCACAGAGTAATTCAGAACGGGTAGAGTATTAACTAGCGATACAAATGCAATAAACCAATCGTTCTTTTCATGATAATGTATCAAGAGTTCAAGCATATCTTTATGAAAACATAACAAATAAAAGAAAGGGAATCAAAGTACCGTTACTCACCTCAATAATTCTAGATGGAGAAATGCCTTCAAAATCTTAGTATTTCTCAATCAAAGTGGTCTTTTAAGTGGGGATTCTTTATATACATGAGAGGACTTTATTTCATATGAAAAATGAGTGTTCTAGGGGGTTTTGCTTAGGATTTTATGGTGTAATCTAATTTTGGACGAATTTTCCTTAATTATTTTGGATAGAGAGAAATGCTTGGAGAAGACTTGAGTGAATTTCCCTTGTAATTGACCTTTTTATACTTGTTTAAATTTAAATATTTTTAAATGTCATTTGAAATCCACAATTTGCAAAACTAACAAGTGTCTTGACACTTGGCTCAACTAACACCACCATTAATTGCAAAAATAACACATGCCTTAAAACTTGGCACAAGTAGCAATTTCCTTATTTACAAACATGACAAGTGTCTTAACACTTGTCAAAACTAGCATTATTAATTGCAAAAATATCATGTGTCTTAAAACTTAGCAAAAGTGATAAGTTTGTTATCTACAAGTGTTACCAAACTTTGGCCAAACTAGCATCTTTAATTAAAAATCATATATCTATAATTTGACAACCATTGTTAGATAGTGAGACTCTATGGAATACCAGTATCTATTTTGTCTGACTGAGACCCAAGATTTCTATCTAACTTTTGGAAAAGTTTACACAAACATATGGGGATACAACTCCACTTTAGCACGGCATTTTATCCAGAAACTGATGGACAATCTGAAAGGACCGTTCAAACACTAGAAGATATGTTGCGAGCTTGTGTACTGGAATTTCAAGGCAACTGGAGCAAATATTTGCCCCTAATTGAGTTCTCTTACAATAATAGTTACCATTCGTCGATTGGCATGCCACCATTTGAGGCATTATATGGAAGAAATTATAGATCACTCCTTCATTGGGATGAAATTGGAGAAAGACAATCATTGGGACTAGAAATGCTATAGGAAGTTAAAAGTACAGTGGATGTGATTCTACAGTGATTATCGGCCACTCAAATTCATTAGAAAAGTTATGCCGATAACCAAAGACAACCTCTAGAATTTGATATCAGTGACCAGGTAGGTATTTGTTAAAATCTCACCAATAAAAAGAACCATGAGATTTGGCAAGAAAGGAAAACTAAGTTGAAGGTACATTGGTCCATATGAAGTAATTAAAAGGGTTGGCCAAGTATCATACAAACTGTAATTGCCAAATTCACTTAGCACAATTCACAATATTTTAGACATCTCAAATTTGAGGAAATATGTTCCAGACACGGAGCACATAATCAAAGAAGCTCCATCAGACCTGAATCCAGGTCTCACATTGGAAGAACGACCAGTGGGATTCCTTTATCAAGAAGTAAAGTGCCTATTGTGGAGGAGAAAAGCCATAGAAGAAGTACCTTGGGAAAAAGAAGAAGAAATGATGAAGTTGTATCCTGCACTATTCAATTAAGGAATTTCAAGGACGAAATTCTTTTAAAGGGGGGTGATTGTAATACGCTAAAATTTTTCTAATTATTTTGACAAGGGCAATAGCAGTACACGAAAATAAAAATAAAAGCAAGAAAATAAAAAAATTATATAATATCACTTAAATAGCATGTGGGATCTTTGCTTAAACAAACCCAGGTAAAATACATAGTTAATGTTTCCACAAGGATAGAGAAATTACCGTCATAATTAACTCAAGTTAATTTCCACTAACTTATGACACACCTATAAATACTATAGTGGCTTCAGTAAAGAGTAGCAGAGTATGCAGAGAAAAAGACACGTGAGAACGACATTTCCAGTTGTGCTTCTGGAGCACAACCAATCACTGTTGTGTTTCTAAGGCACCACCTGTAAGGTTGTGACCTTGAGGCCCAACCTCGTTGTCCATTTCTAATTTAATTTAATACGATGCGTATGTAAGGTTTCCTCTGTGTTTCTATATTAACTAGGTACTGGTTTTCAATCTTTGGAGAGTGGGATTAGGATCATGTTTCTTCAGTAAGCCGTTCCAATTTAAGATTTCTCATTGCCATTGTTTTTAAATTTTGCTGAATTTGCATATCCCTTTTTCAAATGCTTTGAAAATGGTATACAGAGATTTTTGAATGGATAAATTCTATAAGTACATTGATACTATAATGCTTAAGGTGATCAAGTACCATTATGAAGTATGAAGTAAATGGTTTCGTATGAATGTAATGTTGTTCTCTGAAATCATGACAAATTCAAATTTTGATATAGTTCAGTTTACTTGTTCTATTGGGGTTTCAACAAAATAAAATCTGTAAAGTTTATTACTCCAAGAATATGTCATTCAGTGTGACGCTGGAGCAGTTATGAACTTGAATATTATGTACCCAAAAATTTATGAATAAAAAGTTTATAAGGTATCTTGGCCATTGATACAAGATGGAGAAATGTCTAGTCAAGAAACTAGTAATGTTATGAGACCTCAGTACAGGTCTAAAATGAAGTAAAAGTAGTCCATGGAATGTTATGAATCTCCACAGATGAAAGAAGCCTTCAGTACAGGCTTAATATGAAGAAAAGAAGCCGTCATTACATGCTTATTATGAATAAGTGCATAATATTTGGTTCATAACATGTTTGAACCTTATTTTTCATACAGTACAATTTAACACATGTACACCCCCACTCACTAAACAAGTCATGTTCACATATGTTTCATTTCCTTTTTTCTTAGGCCAAAATGTCAATTGAAACCCTCGCCGTTGTCTCAAGCAATTGGATCATTGCCACTGATGAAAGGGAAACACGTTGGGTTACCACTACCGATTATTGGTCATACCTCATTCATGCCCCAGGATACTATATATATGAATACACTATTATCTGCAATGAAATCTATGATATGGATGCCGATGGACAGTTTCCTAGAAGTATTAATAAAGAGTTTAAGTTAGAATAATTGAAACACTATGAAGTACCCTCCTTAGTTTATTTTGAGTACTTTTGGCAATGAAGGAGAAGATGTATGTTGATATAACTTTGTAGTGGATCTAGGGAGGATTGATATCTAGTAGTAAGCTAACCCATAAATGGATTCAAAAGCACCTTTTACAAGATGTATATATAATCTAATTATATGAAGCTAGCCATTATATAATACTACCTGTCTTTTACGATATGAGCAAGGTTGGCATTGTCTTAGCTATTAAAAAAAAATCATGCATTAATGCTTAAAAATTAGATGCCTTGTGGTAAATTACGATTTAAAAAAAAATATATTATTCGAGCTAAATAGTTCATATTAAAGTTAGTCATGACAAACCAGACCGGTCATCAAACTGGAAAAGCTAACGGTTTAAGGTCATCAGGCTGATTTTAATTAAATAATTGAAATAAATTTATTTTCATCTAAAATAATGTGGAAAAGAACATTTTATTTTATATTTTTTATCTTTATCGTTTAAAAAATATTGAAATTTTATTTCTTTTTTAAGATCCATTGAGAATGTGACTTTGAGCACAGAAAATGAATCACACATTGGTTATTTTATGAAATAATTGCGGGTTTATGCCTATATCATGGGAGCAACTATATTGTTTTTCTTTACACACATACGTAGTCAAATATTATATCTTAAATCTTTTTTATACAATCATGGCTAGTCCTATTAAATTACTTATATTATCTGGTATTATCATCCCGCGAAACGCACTGGTGAAATAAGTAGGTCACAGTAAGAGATTACATGTAATAATTTGGTTATTCTATTGTTTTTAAGTAAAAGTTACTATTAGTCACTGAATAATGCGTCGAATTTTCAATATGTAAGTCATTCTTTAATTAATGCATTCTATTTAATTTATTTTTCAATCATAGGTGTTAGAATGATGCATAAGATGTGAATCATCTTTAAATGGTAATCGAAAATGAACTAATATATGACACAATTATAGAGTGCATAAAAATGCATTAATTAAAAAATAACAAAATAGATAAAACAAAATGAACTAAATAGTGAGAAAACAAACCCTAAATTAATTGATCTCATCCAAATTAGGGCTTGAGATGGATTACGAAATCTGAAATCAAAATCAAGAGATAATTTAAATTAAACCCTAATTTAATAATCCACCCTGGCCCCATTGAGCGATAGAGTCATTCTAATCAGCCAATTGTGGCACGCCTCAATATTGGCCGAAACCAATTCCTAAAACATTAGGGATCCTCTTGTCATCCAAGACGTTGATTAAACCAAACAAAAAAGATAGGACAAATCATTTAAAAAACACGATAACTTAAAAATTTTGAAAATACCAAAAAATTAAAGGAAATAAAAAAAGGCTAAAATAGTATTGACCACACCCATTACCGCAATTGGAAAGAAAATGACCAAATTATCCTTACTTATAGGAAAAGTGGCAGGAAAATGTGGTAAGATGCTATCGCAGGCTTCTTTCATTTAATTAAGATATAGATTTTGACATACATAACATACAAAACGAATTTACAAAATAATACATCTTTTTAAGTTATAATTTTAAATAGATGATTTATTATTATTTTCTTTGAGCATTAATAGATTATTTATTAATTAATTAGCTTAAATTAATTTTTTGATAAAAATTAACTTCATGAACTATGTGAAAATTTAAACAAAAAAAAAGAAAAGGACCTGGTATACCAAAAGCTAAAAGTGATTTATGAATTGATTAATATATAAAAATAAGTTATCTATGAGTTGATAACTTATTAATGATAACAAAAAGTAAAATTAGTTAAGTTAATTGGGTACTAATGTAAATCAGAAAATAAAATAGAGTTGTGTTATTTGAACAAACACACATACAAAAACTCTAACAAAACTGACACATGGCACAATCATATTTCTCAACACATCACATTACTTTTACATCAATACTTATCACATAACTCACATGTCAATTTTGTCACCTTTTTCTGTCTCCCTTTTTGTCCATCTAGAATTTTCAATTAAAATAGGGGTAAAATGAGAAATAAAAAATTGCCTCCTCATTCCCCGTCTTGTGTGTACACACACACACTAATATCACACACGTGCATTGCACGTGATTCATAACTTATAGTTACATGAACTCATAATTTTTATCTATATATCTATTGAAATTGTTTTATTTCTAAAATTATTGGTTAAAAAGTGGAAAGTTACAAATTAAATAAGAAGTCAATATAAAGATTTAAGGCAATTTAATTTAAATAATAATTTGTAACTACTAGAGAGGCAAGATTAAAAACAGTAGGTATGACGCATATGTATTAATCTAAATTCGTCATCAATAAAAAAATAATTGGAAAATAGCAATCTCAAAAAAGGAAATCATTTTGGCAAAACAATCATGGTAAATATTGCATATTGTAATACGTGAGAAATCATTAGGTCAACAATCTAATATAAGTATAGATCCTGTAATTAATACTAAAATGGATTTTAAGTTTCTAATCAATTTCATTCAATTTTAATTAAAATGTTAATCATTAAAGAGTAAGGACAAATTAGGAATTAGAACAAATGTGTCGGGGCAAAATGTAACATCTCTCAAAATTTAACAATGATTCAAGTGACTTGGCAATTATTTTTTACGATGATGAAATAATCTCTTAAATTTGCATCAAATATTCATTAAATATGTCATAAAATTAAGTGACTACTACTCAAATGACACGCAAGTAAGAATGGAGTTATTGACTAGTATATATGACCGAAAATATAACACTATAATTGTAAGATTATGTTAAGTGGGAAGACTTCATAAGTAATAATTAAATGAACAAATACTAAGAGGCAATATCTCTTGACCTTAGATTTCCATTCATTTATTCTAGAAAAATCACATGGGAATTTAAGGGGACACTTGTCCTTATTCTTATTGTCCAAAACTTAAAAAAAAAAAAAAAAAAAAATCTAAGAAGGCAAGTGTTTACTCCCATTGGCTACCTTTAAGAATATCTAAGGACACTTGTCTTATTTCTCATTGGTGAACATCAAGATATTTACCCAAAATCATTAAGCAAATTCATCTATAAATGGAAATGGTGGAAGAACACTTTGTAAAACTCACCAGACACTCACTTTTCACTTGAAAAATGACTCCTTTCTAAATATAGGAAGAATCCAACTTAAAGTACAACTTTGATTGGGGAATATTAAAGTTTTGAAGACTCTTTTCATCATAGAACAATCCATTGTAAGTGATTAGTTGAGTTAAAAGTTGATTTAAAATAGAAAATTTGCAGAGATAGCAGTGTTGGGACTGCCTATTGACAGTCTCAATATCCTAACAATATAAAATAGAAATTAACATCTTTGCTTTGTAAATTTGACATGAACCTTTGGGAAATCAAGTTAAAGCAGCGACTAAATAATGTTTTGGTTCTCTTTTAGCATTTATGAAGTTTTCATGAGATGGATTTTGATACCTTATTATGTAAAGAAAAATTGATTTATTGCATGTGAATCACTAGATGATGCTCTATGTGTATTGCTTTTTCATTGTTTTATTCTGTACTAAGAGCCCATTAATGATACCGAGATGGGCGATGATTAATATGGTTTATTGCTTTGTATTTGTAATTTACTTAATTAGATTGAAATTCCGGTAAGGGTCAACGGGAATTTGAATGTGAATCTGATACAGAGAAGGTCGATGATGTGGTACAAGACAAGGCATTGGCCTATCTAGACCGTTTTGACAATTTTTCATAACTTTTGCATTTGGTGTCTGATTTTCGCCCATAATATCATTCTGGAAAGCTCGTGACGAGACGAACAAGACTTGTTGCTTTGCTATGACATATGATGGATTTTAGGTATTCGAGATTGTTTAGAAGGTCAAAATTGCATTTTTACTATGTTTTTGTCATGTTTTTGGTATTTTCTTTGTTTGCTTTGTAAGCTCGGCTCATTAAGGGACTGTTGACCCGTATAGGGTTTCTATTTATTTCGTCTTTTAGGGTTTTCCCATTGATTGACTTCGAATAAGAATTGAGCATTTTTTTCAATTTACAATTCTATTTTGTGAGTTGAGTGCGTTGTGAACTACGGTTTATATCAATTGGTATCAGAGCCAGAGACATGGCTTCATGAGGAACAGGTAGAGGACGTGGTCAAGCAAATAGAAGAGATGACATTGAGCAGTTACAACAGCAGATGCAATTGTTGACGGAACAGGTGGCAGGGTTAGTGGAAATGGTTGGCCAGTTTCAGGGGGCTGCAGGTGGCCGTGCACTTATGGTTTATCCATCCCACTCTGGAGGAGAAACCGACGAGGAGGATGTTGATTCCAGTTCTGTTGATGTCGTTCACATCAAGCGCAGAGGTGTCATCAGGATCTGCTCAGCGACTCTCGCCGATGGGAATCAGGGTTCAAGGTAGAAATCCCTGAATTCAGTGGAGGGTTGGAAGTTGATGAACTTTTAGATTGGCTTTGTGCAGTGGATGAGATATTTGAGTTCAAGGAAGTCCTAGAAGATAAGAGGGTGTCATTAGTGGCGAAGTGTTTTCGTGGTAGGACAGCTACTTGGTGGCAACAATTGAAGGCGAACCATGAACAGAGAGGAAAGGCGAAAATTCATGAGTGGAGTAAACTAAAGAAACAGCTGAAAAAGGCCTTCTTTCCCTTCAATTATTCACGTTCTCTTAACCAGTGGCTACAAAACCTGAGACAGGGGTCTTGGACTATCAATGCTTAGGCAATGGAGTTCTTTCAATTAGTTATATGGAATGATCTTGAGGAATCTGATGACCAGATGGTGGCTAGGCTTATTGGTGGCTTACGCTTGCCGTTTCAGGACACGTTGAACGTGTTAGCCCCAATTTCTATTTCTAAAGCTCATCAACAGGCCTTGCAGTCAGAAAAACAATTGAACTGTCGTATGAATCAAGGTGGGGTGAAAAATAATGTTGGCAGTAGGTGTGGACAGTCGATATCTCCATCTGCTGGCACCTCTCAATCCCTTGGCCCTTCCGAGGGGCGAGGAGCAACAAATACTAGTTATGGTTCTCGTGGGGGTAGATTGAATACAGGAGGTAGATGTGGTGGTGGTCTACGTCGCTATGGATGTGATGGTGTGGGTCACAGACGGTCTGAGTGTCCCACAGCAAACCGCAATCAGGGCCGTCCTAGTTTACTGTTGGGAGGAGGAACGTCCCAGAAACTAGCGTTGCAAATGAGGCCGTTCTTGAATGGGATACCAGCCCATTGTTGGTGGTTCAGCGTTCTTGTCTTACCCCAAAAAGAGCATCTGAAGATGTGCAGCATCATAATATATTCTAGTCGACCTGCACCGTTGGAGGAAGGGTTTGTAAATTCATCATTGATGGGGGAAGCTACGAGAATGTCATCTATTCTGAGGCTATGGCTAAGCTTGGTCAAACACAAAAGGCACGCCCGCATCCTTATACGTTGGCGTGGCTTAAGAAAGATACTAACATTACAGAGAGCTCTTCAATGCTTGTTACATTGTCTATTGGTACTGTTTATAAAGATAAAATTTGGTGTGATGTTATTCCTATGGATGCGTGTCATATATTATTGGGTAGATACATGGTAGTATGATAGGGGTGCCATACATGACGGCCGAGCCAACTTATATAGTTTTATTTTTCACAGAATGAAGGTTGTTTTACTACCTTCAAAGGAGCCCCCTTATCCTTCTGATGGGGTATAAACACCTTCTAACCTGAGGGTTATTTGAACAGGAGATGTTGTCTGCTAGAATTGTTTATCTATTAGTACAGACAAAAACGAGTTCGAATGACATGTCAGAACTTCATCCTCGAGCTGTTACCATACTTGAAGAATTCTCTGATATGTTTCCAGATGAGTTGCCATATGGACTTCCTCTCCTACATGATATTCAGCATCAGATTGACCTTGTGCCAGGGTCTTCGCTCCCTAACCGGCCATACTATAGGATGAGTCCATCAGAACATGGGGAGTTGCACAGACAGGTTGAGGAATTATTAAATAAAGGATATATGCATGAAAGTCTTAGTCCGTGTGCTATTCCTGTTTTGTTGGTCCCAAAAAAGGATGGTAGTTTGTGTATGTGTGTTGATAGCAGGGCAATCAACCTTATTACAATGAGGTATCGGTTCCCTATTCCACAGTTGGATGATTTACTTGACCAGTTGAGCGGTTCTACTCCTTCTCTTGGTGTAAAAGAGACCAATAACGAGAACCGGTCCGGTGCCCTCTCTTTCGCTTTCCTCTCGCTCACCCCTATAAGTAAGGTTTGGCCAAGCTTTCGCTTTCCTTCGAACCCTCATAGTCGAGCCAAAAGGTAGTTACCTGGAACAAATGCTCACCAAATTGGATTTGAAAATAGGCTACTACCAGATTCGGATTCGGCCAGGTGATGAGTGGAAAACGGTATTTAAGACTCGTGAAAGGTTGTTCGAGTGGCTAGTGATGCCTTTTGGGATTTCCAATGCACCTAGTACATTCATGCTGTCATGAATGAGGCCCTGCAACCTTCTATTGGTCATTGTGTGGTTGTGTATTTCGATGATATACTTGTATACAATCGATCGGTCAATGAGCATATGCAGCACTTGCGAGATGTTTTTACTATTCTACGGAGAGATTCCTTTTTTGCAGCCAGTAAAAATGTGTCTTATTTTCTGATCGTGTTATGTTCTTGGGGTACGTTGTATCAGCAACAGGAGTAGAGGTTGATTCAGCCAAGATTGAGGCAATCCAGCAGTGGCCCCAACCTCGCACAATAACTTAAATGAGGAGTTTTCATGGCCTAGCATCTTTTTATCGTCATTTTATACCCCACTTCAGTTCCTTGGTAGCTTCGTTGACAGATTGCATGAAGGAAATGACTTTTCAGTGGACAAATGAGGCAGAGTAGGCTTTCCTTGTTGTTAAGAAGAGACTAACGTCTGCCCCTATTCTTGTTCTTCCAGATTTTAGTAAACATGTTGCCTTGCATTGTGACGCTTCAAAGGTCGGTATTGGCGTAGTGCTTAGCCAGGATGGTCATCCGGTAGCTTACTTTAGCTAGAAATTAACAAGTGCACGTGGTCATTATAATACTTATGATGTTGAGTTATATGCAGTAGTTCAGGCTATTCAGCATTGGAGGCATTATTTATTTCAGCGTGAGTTCATCTTGTATAGTGACCATGAGGCATAAAAACATTTGTTCACTCAAGATTCCATTTTAGCTCACCATGCATCCAGGATTTCTTACCTGCAACAATTTACTTTTGTGCTTAAACATCAGTCAGGTGCAGTTAATAGGGTAGCAGACGCTTTAAGCTGGTGGCATAGTTTGATGGGATGTATGCAAGTTTCTGTTCCCAGATTTGACACTTTTGCAGAACTTTATAGCTCCGATGCATACTTTAGGTCAATTCTACAAACAGTTCAGAATTGACAGAATTCTCAATTTGTTTTGAAGCAGGGATTTTTATTCAAGGGTGTTCAGCTATGCATTATGGATTGTAGTTTACGTTTGAAAATAGTTTCTGAGTATCACAGAGAGGGCCATGTCAGGTGTGACTGGACAATTGCTTTGATTTTGGCATATTTTTTCTGGCTTATAGTTCGCCGTGAGGTTTCTAGATTTGAGATCGGAAGAGCACACGTCTGACAGCAAAAGGGCGAGCTATAAATGCTGGGTTGTATCGACCACTTCGTATTCTAGGCATACCTTGGTCTGACATCAGTATGGACTTTGTTGTGGGGTTGCCTCGTACTCAATGAGGCCACGATTCCATCTTTGTTATTGTGGATCGGTTTTCCAAAATGACCCATTTCGTCCCATGTAAAAAGATAACCTATACAGTTAGTATGGCTATCTTGTTCTTACAGAGACACACGGTTCTTGAGTCATTTTTGGCGTAGCTTGTGGAAATTGGTTAATACATCATTGAATTTTAGCAGTGCATATCATCATTGAATTTTAGCAATGCATATCATCCTCAAACAGATGGACAAACCGAGTTCGTTAATCAATCTCTTGGTGATTTATTACATAGCCATATGGGAGACAACATTTGTTCATGGGATCGTTGTCTCAGCCAAACAGAGTTTGCTCATAATCATGTAGTCAACTGAACTACCGGATTCAGTCCATTTCAGGTGGTTGATAGTTTGTTGCCTCGGAGTCCAATTGATCTTCTCACTATTCCTAGCAAAACTCGTTCACATGGTTGAGCTGTTGATTTTGTGGATAATCTGCAGTAGGTTCATCGACAGACGTGTACCGGGCTCCTTGATTCGACAAGCCGCTATAAGTGACATGCAGACCTTAGATGGCGTCACGTGAAATCTGAAGTTGGTGATTTTACCTGGGCTGTTCTGCCTCGTGAACGTTATACCGCTCATGAGTATAACAAACTATCTTCTAAGAAAATTGGCCCTGTTGAGATTATTGAGAAAATCAATCCCAATGCTTACCGTTTGAAGTTGCCTCGCCACATTTGGAAGGAGGATGTTTTCAATGTGAAGCATTTTATACCTTATGAGGGTGATTCCTCGTCTGATAACGCTGCCTCTGATTCGAGGGCGAATCACTTCAACCCCGATGGGAATGATGCGGAGAAATTCGATGATGTGGTACAAGACAAGGCATTGACTTATCTGGACCGTTTTGACAATTTTTCATAACTTTTGCATTTGGTGTCTGATTTTCGCCCATAATACCATTCCGGAAAGCTTGCGATGAGACGAACAAGACACATTGATTTTGGGTGTTCGAGATTGTTTAGAAGGTCAAAACTGTATTTTACTATGTTTTTGTCATGTTTTTCGTATTTTCGTTATTTGCTTTGTAAGCCTGGCCCATTAAGGGACCGCTAGCCCGTATAGAGTTTCTATTTATTTTGTATTGTAGGGTTTTTCGCATTGATTGACTTCGAATAAGAATTGACCATTTTTTTCGATTTACAATCCTATTTTGTGAGTTGAGTACATTGTGGACTACGGTCTACACAGGATCTATTTAAATATACATTGCCATGATTGAATCGATATTAAATGATATGAATGGATATAAATTTCATGCGCAATATGGATAGTAATTTAACTACTGATAGGGTCCTATTGTGCATCCAAAAGTTTTGTGCATTTCATGATTTTCTTAAAGTTATGATCAAAAGTAATTTCTTATGTGAAAGGTAAATCAAAGGATTTTGTTATTCACTGGATACTTTATACTGACTCTATTTTCTAAATTTTTAGATGATCGAATGTAAGATATTTGAAAAGCAAGTCATGAGTTGGAGCATGTTCACTGACGATAGTAGAGTTTTGCATGTACTAGAATCTCTACGCATTTCATAGCTCCACCGAAAGTTCCCTCTGCCCCTACCGTACTCCAATTTGGTAGTTTCCACTGTCTGTCTAGGGTTGAGCCCTGACCTTTCGAGCTCCTACAAGGATACACCTTGGCTACAGATATCTAGGACCACTTTATAAGCTTAATAACTTTTGTGCTGATAAGTATCCCTACCTCTATAGGTGCTAGATTTATGATGAATGAATGCCTTATTTTCTTCTCTTAAAGTACGTAGTATAAGAAATAAAAAGAGACTAATTAACTAGGGATGAATGAATGACACACATATAGACACACACAAATCTATATAAGATGTAAGATAAGATGAATGTGTAACTCTTAAATGATTGGAAGCCTAGATTTCAATGTAAAGGCTTTCCAATCACTTAATTCGGTTAGTTAATGAAATATATTTATTAAAATGACTTCTTTTGTTCATTGAATCTTATTATAAATTTAGTTTTAATTGTATAAAGGGTTTGAGTATGAAGTGTAAGTAAAGAACTAAGAAGCAAACTTTATTTCTTGGTGTTGAAATTGTACCGATCTCTTCAGTTTCTCAGCATCTAGATTGATCATGTCCCAAGTGTTGAGAATGACAAGAGGCCATCCCAACACCAGACATAAAAATATTTTCAGATATGTGTGGAAATTCAGTAACTAAGGTTATTTTTATCTTTTCTAACTCAAAGAAAGATTTATGAAACCATGCAAGAACACCACGATGATTCCTTATGATTATTAGAAATTACTTAAATGAATTCGCATTCTAGAGTGTGAAACAATTTAAATATAAGAACAATTTGTTAGTTTTATATGTCTTGGGCTTGCTATTTGTTGCAAAACAAAATTAAAATGAAAGCTTCTGCACCAGAATTTATTAACTAATATAAGTAATTCAATAATATTGGATAACATATCGGGCACGACACGAAATCGTCTAAAAATTTTACTCGCTTATATTCTCTTTTATATATAGTATAGTGATAACGTGTATTAATGCTATATAAATTAAGCACTTGTTTGAAGATCTTTAAATTTTTAATTTATAAAAGAAAATTATAATGAGTGAAATTGAGTGATGGAAACTTAATTAAAGTTTAAAATGTGTGGTGATTATTGAGTAGTTGTCAAATCATGGTAGATGAATTTATAAAGATAAAATTTAAAGATGTTCAAACAAGTACTAAGTTATTTTCCTCATACTATTATTATTTCCAATGGCTAATATTTACGTATTAATTCAAATTTGTGTTTTGTGAAATAGGCAGAGGAGTTAAATTAAAATCGACACAATTTGACAAATCTTCAAAAAGAAATTAGAAATCAAGAAATCTACAAGTTTGAAGTAAATTTTTCTTAAAGCGTGGGTACGCTTATTTTGGACTGATAAGAAATGGATTTAAGAGCTTGGATTGGGCCAATGCATGCAGGTCAAGAAGAAACGAAAGAATATAATATTTTCATTTTTGGGACAATTGAATTCGTGGGCCGGGCGTGAATCTCGAGGACATAGTGGGCTTTGACTTTAGAGATGCTTGGTCACGTGAACCTTGAGGAAGAATTGGAGAAAAATTGACAATTTTCACTGGAACGGGATTCTGGACGTAAAAACAGCAACACGAGGCTTGACTTCGGAGAAAATTCTCGACGACTTTGCAATTCTACACGTCAACAATTGGAGACACTACTTTTGGTGATTTTTATTTAATTAATGGATAGCTAATTTATTTTTTTCGTCACAAGATTTTATTAAAGTTTTGATTCTATCATAAGTGTGAGATCAAATTGATTTTATTATATTCTTTGTTCCTAACCTATTTATATATTTCTCGTGCTTATTAATATTATTGTTCTAATTGGTTATTCGATGTGCACGTTGTGTAATTGTTGGAATGATAAATTGTCAGTTAAAATTATAGATCTGTAATTATTTAGAAATTCTGAGCTAAGTGGTAAAATAACGAATTGGATATAATTAATGTGTTCAATTCATGTTATAGAAATATATAATCTAACTTAAATGGACCCATCGTATTTTTTTTAATGGTTAGAATTTGTGGTCTTTTTAGTGCTTAATGTTATTGATAAACTAAATCCTAAGAACGTTTCTAGGGTTGTTTGTTAAGAAAGGAAGTAATCAACAAGCATCTCTTGGTTAATAAAAAAGTAAGGAATGATAAGTTGTTTAATCGTATCAATAACTATAACCAATTTTGAGAAGATAAGTTGTTTGATCGTATCAATAACTATAACCAATTTAGTGAAAGAATAAGGGGTTTGACATTTACATCAATGATAAATTGTTGGAATCAATTCTAAAATTATACCTTGGGCTTGATATTTATCATATATATCGTCTCCTTGTCAACTTGCATTTTGTTACAAATTCCACATTTTAAATCGTTTCCCTGAATTAACAATTTAATTTATTTTATTTTGTTCGTCAAGATCAAAACCTACCTTTTTAATTTAGCTATTTTATTTTTGAAAAATTAAATCTGACTAGTCTCTATATATACGACTTTGCTCACCACTATTAAAGTTTTTATATCCTTAGAGCAAGTTTATTATTATTTGTTGGATTCGACACCCATCAAATTTTTGGCGCTGCTGTCGGGGACTGGTGTCAATTAGGTTTTATTTTTCTTATTTTTATTTTTATTTTTATTTTTATTTTTATTTTTCATCTTCATTTGTTTATTTAGTGATTTGTTTTTCTTTCTAAAAAAATTATTACTTTTTATGCCCCGCTCTTCTCATACAGGTGAGCTTCAGTACAAACCTAAAATTGTGAAAACAGCTCGAAGATTAAGGAAGAAGGCAAAGCTGCGCAAAGAAGGGTCTTCTCCTTCATCATGTGAACCAGAGCTAGAAGTAGATTTACCGGATTTATCATCATCAAGCGATTTTGAACAAGAAGAAGAGATGGCTGAGGAAGAAAGAACTCTGAGAGAATTTGCTGCACCAAGTGTGACTCAACAGCCACTCTACATTCAATACCAACCATCACAGTTAATTTTGAGTCAAAATCTGGGTTGATCCATCTGCTACCCAAATTTCATAGCCTGGAGAATGAGGACCCTCATAAACACTTAAAAGAATTCCATGTTGTTTGTTCAGACATGAAACCACAAGGAATCACTGAGGAATTGATTAAATTGAGGGTCTTTCCATTTTCATTAGTTGCCATTTTCATTAGTTGACAGAGTAAAAGATTGGCTGTTTTACTTCTCGCCAGGTTCTATAACCACATGGTCAAGAATGGTCAGACTATTCCTTGATAAATTTTTTCCTATTTCACGAGCTGTTGGAATTAGGAGGGAAATATGTGGAGCCAGACAGTGAGACACTGAAACACTTCATGAATACTGGAAAAGGTTCAAGAAGTTGTGTGCAAGCTGTCCTCAATATGGGATATCTGAGCATATGCTTATTCAATATTTCTATGAGGGATTACTGCCTATAGAGAGGAAGATGATTGATGCAACTAGTGGAGGAGTTATAGTGAATAAAACCCAACTGCCGCTACAGAGTTGATTGCTATTATGGTTGTAAACTCACAGCAATTCGACTTTAGATAAGACACCGCAGTGAGAAGGATGAATGAGGTAACTGTGTCTTCTTTGGAAAATCAAATTGCTAATCTGATATCTCTTGTTCAACAGATGGTTGTGGGACAAGTGCAGTAGGTCAAAACTTGTGGGATTTGTGCTGCTCATGCGCATCCAACTGACATGTGCCCTACACTTTAAGAAGATTCAATGGAGCACGCTAATGCAGCTGGAGGATTCCCCAGCCTACCACAAAGGAAATATGATCCCTACTCAAGCATGTATAACTCAGGATGGAGGAATTATCCTAACTTTAGTTATCAGGCGATGCCACAATTCCAGTCATTCCAACAGTATCAGTCTAGACAACCAGCTTCTCTACCACAGCAACCTCCCTCAAGTTTATGTGTGTTTTTAGAGGAAATTTTTAAGTCACTTGCAACTAATACATATGAATTTCAACAAGAGACAAGAATATGTATAAAGAACCTGGAAAATCAAATGAGCCAGTTGGCAACAACTGTGAATATATTGGAGTCTCAAGATAAATTACCTTCACAAACTGTGGTCAATCCAACACAAAATGCTAGTGCAATTACCTTAAGAAGTGGGAAGGAACTAGAAGAGCCTAAGAGGATGAAAAAAACAAGTCAGGAAGGGAAGCTGAAAGAGAAGTCATATTAAAATCTGACCAAACTGAGGGCATTGATAAGGAGCAAACAGAAATTCTGGTAACAAAACCTCCTTTCCTTCAAGACTTAAGAAATCCAATAAGGAGGAGGAAGAAGAAGAAGAAGAAACGGAGATTCTTGAGATTTTTCACAAAGTTGTGGTAAATATTCCTTTACTTGATGCAATTAAACAAGTTCCTCGCTATGCAAAATTTCTCAAAAAATTGTGTACAAATAAGAGGAAGCTTAAGGGTAATGAAAAGGTAAGCATGGGAGAAAACATTTCAGCTGTCCTCCAGAAGAAATTACCTCATAAATGCAAGGATCTAGGTATATTTACTATCCCTTGCAAAATAGGTAATGTTAGAATAGAGAAAATAATGTTAGATCTAAGGCTGGGCGTCGGCCGGATCGGGTCGGGTTTGGGCCCAACCCGAACCTGACCCGATATGAAGTCGGTTTCCAGATTCAGAAATCGAGCCGACCCGAGTCAACTCGGGAACCCGATTCCACCCAAGTCAACTCGGGTTGAGTCGGTTGACTCGGGTTCCCTGTTTGGGCCGTCCCTATGCTGGCCCAATAAAGCAACGAGGCCCAAATACCCAAAAAAAAATCAAGCCCACTATATAGCCCAAAAAGCTAAAAAAATTTGTAAAAACACACCATTTTCAGCACTAACACCGTAACATGGCATTCCCAAAAACACCACATTCTTGCTAAATCATTTAATTGCTAATTTTCTCTATGCACTTCATCTCAACCACCATTTTCTCACATAACTTCACCAACTATTTTGTTAAGTCAAGCAATAAAAATCAGTAAAAAAAATAGAAATGAAGCTGAAGCGACAGCATAAAGGGTGCAGGGCAACGGCAGCGTGAGGATCGAAGGGAGACAATGACCGAAGTAGTAGAGACGGCAGAGCAGAGGTCGGCAACGGGCGGATCGGAGGGAGAAGGGTAGCGCGCGGCGATGGATCTGGTCGAACAGCGGCGCGGCAGAACATTGAAGGAGGAAATTGGAAATTTTGGTCTCTAGGGTTGAGTCTTGATTCTTGAATATGATTGTTGAATGAGTGAAATTGGGTGAAATTGTGAAATTAAAGGAAAAGAAATTGAGAACACGTTTTTATTGGAGTAGAAAATAAAAAATAAAAATAAAAATAAAGTGGGTAACCCGACTCGGTAAAACCGAGTCGGTTTTCAGTAGGTTGATCGGGTTTCACCGAGTCAACCCGTAACCCGACTCGACCCAAGTCGGGTTACACAATTTAGACCCGCCATCGGACCCGTTTGACCCCTTGATCCGACTCAACCCAACCCATATCGGGTCAGTCGGGGGTTGTCGGATTTCCGAATTATATGCCAAGCCCTAGTTAGATCTAGAAGCTTCAATAAATATCATGCATTTATCTATTTATTCATTTCTAAATATTGGACCTTTAAAAAAACATGTGTGATTATTCAGTTAGAAGATGTCTTTGTGCAAGTTAATGAATTGATCTTTCCTGCTGATTTTTATGTACTTGATATGGAAGAAGATGACTCATCTAATGCAAAACCAATTTTGTTAGGAAGACCCTTTCTAAAAACATCTAGAACAAAGATCGATGTGTATGATGGTACACTCATGATGGAATTTGATAGTGAAATTATTAAGTTTAATATTTATGATGCCATAAGATATCCGAATAATATGTCTTTAGTTTATATTGTAGATTTTATTGATCCTTTGTCACAAGATACTTTTGAACTTATTGATAATGATAAGCTAAATGTTGCACTTAGCATGAATTTTACTTTTCAAGAATTAGGTAAAGTTATGAAGAATGTCTGGCTTACATTTATTGGATGATAGTGATATCTAGCCAAATACGTTAAAGAAAGTCGCTACTGGGAGGCAGCCCAAATTTCTCCTTAGAATTTGTTTTTATTTTTATTTTTATGTCATTATTGTTGCTTTCATAGTTTCAATAATTTTCTTCACTAAATTTTTGTCTTTTTTTTATTTTTGTGCAGAAGACAATAGGTGATAAGACGTGGCCACGCCTCGTGAAACGGAAATTAGAAGAAAAATATAAATGTAAACCGTGCCCACATCTTATTCAAGGAGATTTTCGGGTTTTTAGCTATGATTCTTCAAAGAAAAATTTTCAAACGTCTCACACTCTCCTCTCCATAATGCTTCAAAATTTTAGGGGAGTCCTCTCTTTTGCTATTTTATTTTGTCCTTTAAAATTTCTGTTTTTGAAACATTAAGGGCAATATTTGATTTTAAGTGTGGGGGAGGGCTCTTAGCATAGTTTTATTTTTGTTTTAAATTTGATTAGTTTCAATTATTTTAATTCTTTTAATTGAGTATTGAATTTTAGTTTCATTTTTACTATCTTAGTTTCATTTTTGTCAATTTTGCTCTAAAACAATTTCGGTTCTCTTCTGAATTCTAGATTCTACTATTGTTTGTCTCTATGTGATCTGGACTGTTGCACATTGTTGAGATGAATTGAGACATGGTGGGGCATTAGCATGGATAGTTGGATTCTTGTTTACGGTACAATGTTTAATTACTCTTGATAGTTGAATGGATGAAGAATGTGTGGGATTTAATACACATATGAACATTAATTTGTGAGCTTTTGGGCCTATGAGCATTTATATTATATCATGCTTCATTCATTTGATTATGTGATTGTCATGCACAATGGATTCCTTTTAGAACTTGCTTTGTTATGTATGTTGTGATGCCCTTTGGAATTTGAATGCACTATTTTAGTAAGGGCATTAGGTAAAGCCAAATTTAGCTTTTTAAAAGAGCCTACCCTAATGCATATAACTCTAGAGAGCCAGCTTTGAGCTTTTAGCCTTTTATTGAAAATTAACCACATTACAGGCCATGAAAAATCTTTTTCTTCGTTAATTTCCACTTTACTTGAACATTTAAATTGACGGAATGTATAGGCTTAATTTCATGAGTTTCAATTTATTCTTGAAAAAAAATTTGGAGGTGTTGAAATTGAAGGGTTCATATCTTGAGTCTCATTGTTCTTCCAAAGCGGAAAATGTTAAACATGTGATTGGGGTTGAATTATCCACGTGTAGTCTAGCCTGTCTCCTGATTTAGAAGAAAAAAAGAAAATGAAATGAAATGAAAAACAAAAGTGGAAAAAAAAAGAAAAAGAAAGAAAAAAATAAAACAGAAATAGAGAAAAAAAAGAGAAAAAATGGAAAAAAAATCCTTTGAGTATTCTTGCTTTTAGTTATTGTTTCCGTTTATTATTTTTGACTAATTTAGGCTTTATAAATAGTGGAAGGGAAGGATGTATTACATGAGGATATTGTTTGAGTTTTCATAGAACTTATGCATTCCTTTTAATTATTTAGTCAAAAAGGTCCTTCCTATCCCACCTTATTCAAGCTCTATTACAACCAGTTAAAGACCTTTACTTGCATTCAGTCCATTGGTAGAGCCAATGTGATATTTTAGCAAGCGTATGGTAAGGTTTTTTTGTGTATTGACTTGAAAGTAAATTTCAACGTCTTAAACACTTCGAGTGAAATGAGTGAATCCTATTTGGGAGGGTGTTAAATCCCATAACGTTTGGACTTTAGGAAATTGTGATTGGTCATTTATCTGGTTAATGAGAATTTATTTTATTTGCTACTGATTGCTTGTTATGTTGAAATTTAAATCGATGAAGTATGATAGTTTGGGTTATAGAAAGATGGGTAAGAGTAGATGAAGGGATGATTATGAGAATTTTACGTGATGAACTTGAGCTTTGAATGTTTGAGGACAAACATTGTCTAAATGTGAGGAAATTTGATAACGTGTATTAACGCTATATAAATTGAGTTATTTTCCTTATACTGTGATTATTTTCAATCTCTAATATTTATATATTAATTGAAATTTGTGTTTTATTAAATAGGTAAAAAAATTAAATCAAAATAGACATAATTTGACAAGTTTTAAAAGGGAAATTAGAAGTCAAGAAATCTACCACTTTAAAGTAAACTTTTTTTAAAACGTGGGCACAATTATTTTGGATTGACAAGAGATGGATTTGACAGATTAGATTGGGCTGAATTGTATCTAAACAAGAACGGGTACAAGACAAGGAGAAATAAGGAGAAAAGAAAGAATATAATATTTTGATGGGACTCGATTGAATTCGGGGGCCGGGCATGATTTTGGAGGACATTATTGGCTTTGACTTTAGGGATGCTTGGCTACGTGAACCTTGAAGGAGGGTGGGAGAAAAATTGACAAATTTCATTGGAATGGGATTCTGGAAGTGAAAACGGCGAAGTGAGGCTTGACTTCGGAGAAGATTCTATACGAGTTTGCAATTTTACACGTCAACAATTGGAGAGACTACTTTTGGTGATTTTTATTTAATTAGTGGATAGTTAATTTACTTTTTTCAACACAAGGTTTCATTGATGTTTTGATTCTATAATAATTGTGAGATCAAATTGATTTTATTATATTATTTATTCTTAACCTATTTATATATTTCTTGTGTTTATTAATATTATTGTTCTAATTGATTATTTGATATGCACATTGTGTAATTGTTGAAATAATATATTGCCAGCTAGAATTTTAGATCCATAATCATTTAGAAATTCTGACCTAAGTGATAAAATAACGAATTGGATATAATTATAGAAATATAATTAATGTTGAAATATATAATCTAACTTAAATGGACCGATCGTATCTTTTTACTGGTTAGAATTAGTGGTATTTTTAGTACTTAATGTTGTTGATAAATTAAATCACAAGATTGTTTGTAGGGTTGTTTGTTAGCAAAGGAAGTAATCAACGAGCGTCTCTTGGTTATCGAAAAAGTAAGGAATGATAGGTTGTTTGATCGTATCAATAACTATAACCAATTTAGAGAAAGAATAAAAGTTTTATATTTGCATCAATGATCAATTATTGAAATCAAGTTTGAAATTATACCTTAGGCTGGATATTTATCATATATATTATTTCCCTGTCAACTTGCATTTTTTTAGAAATTCTACGTTTTATATCGTTTCCCTAAATTTACATTTTAATTTATTTTATTTTATTTTGTTCGTCAAGATCAAAACCTCCATTTTTAATTTAGTTATTTTATTTTTGAAAAATTAAATCTGATCAATCTTTGTGGATACGACCTTGCTCACCACTATTGTAGTTTTTATATCCTTAGAGCATGTTTATTATTGTTTGTTGGCTTCAACACTCACCATATAGATATATAGATTGTAGATTAGTTGGTGATTTGATAAAAAAGAAAACTGGAGTCAATTCTCCTTCTAAACGTTTTTGCTGGTGTAATAAAGATAATATTGCTCATTTATTTTATTGATTGGAAAACAGCTTTAGCTAGATTATTTCTTTATGAAATATGGAATTACTCAAGGTTCATATTCTCATTCTATGCAATTATATTTTCAGTGGATTCTGAAGTGTAAAGAAGATGCTACAGTTGCCAAACATTTTTATTTTTATGGTTTGTTAGTTTATTTGGATTGATAAGAATAAAGCCAAATATGAAGACAGGAAATTGAGTCATTGGAGAATCATTAATTCAGTGAGAGGTATGCTGAAATTGATAAAACTAGCAGTTGAAGAAAATATATCATCTGAGATGATGTACAGACATTCCAGTAAAGTGGTGTAAGCCTCAAGAAGTGGTTTGAATACTGTTGATGCCGAATTTATACTTTAGACCAACAAACGAATTTGTATGCACAGGAATCTTGTATTTGAACTATTTCTAGCAATAAATGATGTGGTGAATTTAAGAGAGTAAATATGCTCAAGACAAATATTTTGTAGGGAATGAACGAATTAATGTCTTTGGCATGTTTTCCTCTATTTATAGAATAAGATTTGGGTGTGAGATGATTACATGTATTTAATGTTCGTCTAATAAAAGGCCTCTATAAGTACAATTAGTTGGATATTAAGTACACAACTTGTTGGCTTGTTGCCAGCTTTGTTTATATCATACAAAGGAAAAATATTAACATTACAATAAATGCTATTGTACTTTCATTCTCAATTAAAAGATAAAACTGTGCAAGTTGTCGTGTAAGTTGTCTTCCATCAGGCATTAATGGCACCACATATTTAGGTCATCAGGCCGAGACCTGGGTGAGCTAGTGACTTGATTTGGCCGGGCCACCCAGGGACCCATCCTGCCAAGCCATTAATCGGGGTCATAGGGTCAAGCTTTTGATTTGTAGCCTGTTTGACCTAGACCTTGGGACTTAGTACCAAAAATTAATACTAATGGTAGTTTGTAGAATGAGATTATTGCTGTTACTAGATGTTTGATTAAGAACCGTATGGGTGAAGTGGTGATGGCTTATTGTGAGAACGGGTAAGGAGGATCGATTGTGAGATATATATCTGGAGACGAGGTAATCGGGATGCTGATTGGATGGCTAATTTTGGTCATTCAATTCAAGGATTAAGAATGTTCCAATTAGTAGAACTGGAAAATGACATCCATGGGATTATTAGGACAAAAGCTGCTACCATTCGTTTAGGATGGAACTTGAGGGATAGTTGTATTAGGCTTGCATTTCTATATTACTTTATATTTTTTAATTGGTATATGTTGGAGCTGTTAATTGTATTTGTGAATCTTGGGGAGTGTTGGTTTATGTCCTCGTATCCTGTATTAATTTTTTTTTTAAATATTAGTACATAGGTAGGGATAGCCAAACCCCCAACCCCAAGGAGCTAAGGTGGACGCTTAAAACCCATATTAAAGTTCTGATGGTGTTTTTTAAATATAATATATATATATATCTATACAGTCTACAATATATAAAAAGGGAGAATGTATGAGAAATTTTTGATCTCCTATTTTCCTGATATTTTATTTTTTAAGAAGGAAAATTTTCAAAAACATCTTAGAGGTTTTGTTACAAAACCTCCCCCAGTCCCACTTCCTAGTGGCATGTGTAGAGTATGTATTTTATACAAGTCATGTGTATTTAAAATATACATATCATATATCTACACATGCCACATGGGTTGTTACAAAATCTCTATGAAGTTTTGGAAATAGACACATTTAAGAGTGCGTTTGATATAAAAAGACGAAAAAGAAATACTTTCCAACTTCCATGGAAAATATTGTAGCTAGGGGAGAGGTGGAATTGATTTATAGGGAAAATGGAAAAACATACGCTTAATATGATTGTACCGTAAGATTTAAATTTCATTTCCACTTGTGAATCAAAGAAGCAAAAGTTGAAATTTAGATGGAAAATTTATACAATCAAACACATCATAATTTACATTAACAGAACACCCTTCATGTAATATTTATTTACATTAATTACTAACATTATTCTAAATTTAGATTATTATTACCACAAGTAAAAAATGTCCCAACTCTTCAACTTACAAATCATTTTCTTTTTTAATTCTTTCACATTTCACATATTTATGAATTTAATTTTTTTTATTAAAGATTATTTGATCCAACTAATGATTTCTACTTAATTCTAATCTAACTTTAGACATCATATTTTTGCATTTTTAATGTAATATTGCATATATTGCTTTAAAATAATATATTTAAACATATACACACACATTATGGTGGTCATATTAAAAATTATTAAAAAAAAAGCTCTACGGTATATAAAAATGGGAATGTATGGGAAACTTCTGATTTCCTATTTTATTCTTTCATATATGTATGTATATATATATATATATATTAATTAAGTGAATTAAGTGGTTGGTATATTTTTTCCCGTCTAAAGTGGGTTCTGTAAAATTTCTGGTGACGTCAGTATTACATCACTGGTTATTTGTTATTTTCTTCTTCAGTTATGGGCATTCTGGTCATTGTATAGTAAATCCTTAATTCCTTTTTCATTTCTACACATTTTCCATTTTTTCTTCCTCTTTCTATTATGTCCATATCTATTTCTGGTGTGTAAAATTTGGTAGAATCTCTACTTCATTCCATCACTTAAGGATTTCTTTGCGTTTTCTAGTTTTTGTTTTTACTCGTTTTTTAGTTTTGACCATTTACGCGAACAAAAGGAATCCCCAATTCTCGCTCATCAGTTCATTCATTCAGTAATTGTCAAGAAAGCTCGCAAGTATGATGTAGAAAAAGTTCACTGGTGCCGGTCATATGGGGGCACATTAATTCACATTGCGTCTCTATCACTGTATCAGGCGCCTATTTTGAATACATATATCTTTTCTATTCTTTCATGTGATATGAATTTCAATTTTTCAATTCGGGTAAATTTCACATATGGTCTCCAACTTTTGCTCATTATATTAGTTGGGTTCTCATTCTTTTTTTTTCAATACCCTTGGTCCTCATCCTTTCAAAAATCCACACATAATGTCCCTAATCCTATAAAATTGACAATTATACACCCATCCTCTTTTTTCTTTAATAACGATTACATTCAAAATAAAAGAAAAAATAATAAATAAATAAGAAAAAAAATTATAAAAAGGAAAAAATAAAATATCTTTCCATCCTATCTATTTAGTTACCCACCACACTCACAACTCAACCGAAAATGTCAAACTTCCGTAGTTATTTTTGGTAGCTAAAAAGTAGACCCACATTTTCCTACTTACTCTTTCTACTACTGTCAGAAATAGTAGGAAAAAAGAGGGTTTCCACAAAAAAGAAAAATACTACATTCATTTATTATTTATGAGCAAGTTGGGGATATAGGTAGGATGAGTAGTCAACTAGGTCTGTTTGGAAAAAATTATTTTTCTTTTTTATTTCTTTTTATTTTTTAATATATTTTTAAATTTTTTATCTAAAAAGTGACAACAAAAATATCATAATGTCAACTATGTGTGAGTTTACAAAAAGTTGGGGACCTATGGTATTTTAAAACATTGAGTTCCTATCTGATAGAAAGTGCAATGTTCGGAGACCAAATGTGAAAATCTCCCTTTCAATTGTAATAGGATTCTGTTTAAATAGTTGCAAAATTGATTAACATTTTAATGTGATTGTGGAAATGGATGCTCTTGTGGTTTATAATGCTCTACAATCATCTACGGTTGATAACTCAAATTTTGGTTTGATTATTGAAGATTGCCATTATCTAGTATCAGAATTACACAACGTCACCTTTTCTAATTGCTGGAGATCTACGAACTACACTGTTTATAGGATTGCTAGGGCAGGTGGTTCTTTCGCATACTCTTTTATTTGGGATGATTTTCCTCTTACTTTTCTCTTTGATGTATCGCACAATGACGTTATGAATGAATAAATTTATTCATTTAAAAAAATGCATTTGCATGAAAGTGGAAATGGTAATTTACACTTGATGTTCTCAATCTTTTAACTTTCAATTCATCTCGTCCCATGCTCTTCCGATCTCTGATATCGCAAGTCTCTAGCCTTTAAGAAAATATCTCTCCAAATCTCCACTAATGGTTTCGTCCCATTTGATCATTTAATCTTTGTAAAATGACCTTTTTTACCCTTACAATGTAATTGAATTAAAAATAAATAAATAAATAGTGGTTATATTGACATCATTTTACTAAATACTCCACACCCTAATTGTATTTAATACCCTTAATTTTTTTATATGTTTAGATTAAGGCATTAACGTTTTCTTTGTTATATTTTTATTCTTAGTTTTCAATTGATTATTACATCTTATATCTAACAATGATTTTCTTCTAAAAATTATAGTGTAAAAACTACTTAAATCTTTTAAACAAGTCAAAAAAGAAAATCCGTAAAATTTAAATATATATTTTCTTATTATTCTTAAACATATGAATGAAATTTTTTGAATAATAATCATTATTAAGAAATAAGATATAAAAATTAATTCAACAGTTCAGAAAAAAACACAATAACATTTGTTCTGACACGCCCCACTCTCAGCACATCTAACTTACTAAAAGTATCACGTGCACTGATGATAAATTCCATCTACAAGCTAGAATTTACCGTCAAGGCTCATGGACATCCTAATTATTCTAGGAAAATTTCAACAGCATCTCCTCTAATTTATTAACAACCAACCTGCATAACACCCAGCATCAACTCAAATACACTTTACAATGTAATAAATTCCATCATCACAGTAACAATACCTCATATATGGAAAAATAATACTAAACCAAGTAGGACTTGCACGGGATTCCCAACTTGCACTAGTAACTAAACAATGTTAAGCCTACAAATCATAATAATAACTATCCTCTAATAAATTCATTTCGTTAGTGGTGGCTCAAACTTTCAGAATAGCAGGCTCGGCCACAATGTGTTGTCCAAGCTCCAATTGCTACCTGCTAAAAAATCATTTAGGAAATATGTGAGTTAAATAGCCCAGTGATTAGAGTTTTATAAATAAAAATGCTTTAGAAAAATCAAAATATAATTTTTGCAATATCTTGAATAAAATGTTCAAGTTCATTTGGGAATTTCATGACTTTAAATATGAATCTAGTATAACATCAATCTTTATGGAATCATCAAATGTTAGAAAACATCATGAACATCATTTCACTTCATAATCTTCATAAAATTCACTATAAGACATCAGAAACATCATTCATGTAATAATCATCTAAACAATTATATATGTGTATATGTATAGGGGAACGGCCCTATACATATACACATATGTCTCTCTCTCTCTCTCTCTATATATATATATATATATACACACACACACACAATTGTTTAGAATGAGTTCCCCTGTTTTGGGCAGTGTACAAATAAAGTCATTTTATACTTAAGAACGGTGCCGCATGGCTATGAAATTTTCCCATAAGGTAGAACACTTATATAAGTTCCTCATATATGAAATTGAGCTCAAGAAAAACATGTTAGCAATATCAAAATATTCCATCACTTCCTGAAATTCTGTTCTTAGGTGCACACTGCCCATTCTCACAAAATATGTCATAAAAACTCCTACCGACCTCCAAATGACGTCATTCAAATTTTGGATGATAGAAGACTCATAGAAGATCATTTTTTAACTTGTAGCTTGTTAAAATTCTACTTATACGATTAGTTTTGGCCTCCTAAAATGGGAAGGGTAGAAACTTCATGCACAAAAATCCTAATTTTCTTGTCTAAACATTATTTTACACCATTTAAACCAATAAAACTACATCATAATCAACTAATCAATTCCATATAACCCTTAAATTTATATGAAACCAATGCTTGAAAGAGAGAGTAATATTTATATATACTGATAGCTTCTTACTTAACTTCTTCACTTCATCCAATTTCCATCTTCAATTTCTCGCAAGAGTTTACCCTTCTTGCTTGAGCACTCACGTCCAACCCTCGGTTCTACCCTCTCTCTCTCTCTCTCTCTCTATTCTTCCCATTTCCTCTACAAGACAATAGATATTTTGGTCTTAGATCCACCTATTTATCCACTTAATCATTAACTTTGTGTCTTGTTTGATTAGACCTTTAACTTCATTCCTTATTTCATTTAACTACCAACTTATGATATAACTCCACATGAATCCCCAAACTTATTTAAGTTCTTAATTGATAACTCAAAGATTACTCCAAATTTGACATTGACTTAACTATTACATCTTTGACTTTGACGAGTAAAGATTGATCCTTAAAAATAGTAAAGCGGGTCGTCACATGTTCGGACACAAATTTCACAAGTAATAAAAATTAAATACCTTCAATGTAATAAAAATATGGTGCAACTATAAAAAAGTGTAGTGTGGATATATTTAACTATAAATAAAAACTAATATTTTAAAATTCTAAATACCTATGAATCCATACCACTGAAGGGGCGACTAATGACGGGGAGGGGCTAGGTTGGGTTTGTAAAATATTTAGAATTTTAAAATACTTTTTTTATTTGATTTACTTTTTTTTTTGTTTAATTACAATTAGAGGGTAAAAATGTCATTTTATAAAGATTTAACTGTCAAAATTGATGGAAACTGTCAATGGAGACTTAAGGAAATATTTTCTTAATGATTGAAGACCCATGAGATCAAAAATAAAAGATGGAGACCTGATTGACTAAATATTGAAAGGTTGGGGACATTATGTGTAAATTGACCAAAACGGAAATTAAATATTAGGGTTAATTTCACAAATCGTCCCCAACTTTAGGTTAAGAGCCGATTTCATCCCTAACTTTTTTAAGACACTCTACAGCCCCAACATTTGATAAATGTACACAAATTGTCATTTTTCACCATTCCATAAAAGTTTTAACAAAATAACGATTATACCCTTAAAACTTTTAAAAAAAATTCAAAAATAATAAAAAAAAACACCCAACCCACCCTACTCGGCCCAACCCGACCCGACCCGACATGACATAGGTCGCCGGAATGCTGCCATTCCGGCAGCAAATGGGGGGATTCTCCCCCCTTTTGGTCTCCAGAAACGACGGCCAATGTTGTCATTTTCAACAGCCAAAGTGCTGCCAGAAATGGCTAGTGATGCCATCTCTAGAGGCCAAAAAGAGGAGAGAATCCTCCTATTTCCATACAAAATGGGGGTAAAATGGGGGAGACTCTCCACATTTGTACTACTAGAAATTGCAGCACTTTGACTGCCGAAAACTGTAACATTGGTCGTCGTTTTTGGGGGCTAAAAGGAGGAGAGAATCCCCCATTTTGCACATAAAATGAGGGAAAACTCTCCCCATTTGTGTTACCAGAAAATGGTAGCAACGGCGACAAAAAAAAAAAAGAGGAGAGAATCCCTCTATTTGCTGTTGGAAATGACATCAAAAAATGCCGCCATTTTGCGGCAGCAAATGGGGGAGTCTCCCCCCTTTTGGTAGCCAAAATCTTGCCACTCCTAATGCGGAATGGCCGGCCGCTGGAATGATAGCATTTCCAGCGGCCAACCTTGGGTTTGGGGAGAGTGGGGTGGGTTACGTGTTTTGTATTATTTTTTATTTTTTTTAAAAAGTTTAAGAGGAATAATCGTCATTTTATTAAAAATTTTTCAAAATAGTGGAAAAAAGACGATTTGTGTGTATTTATCAAATGTTGGGGTTGTGGGGTGTCTTAAAAAAGATTGGAAACGAAACTGATTCTTAACTTAAAAGTTGGAGACGATTTATGAAATTAACCCATTATTAATCAGTTTTAAAACACTATTTTTACAAAATAAGTGTTGAGTAAATTATCTCTTCAGTTACAAAATATTGCAAAAGTCA